>OX421843.1:19585967-19808467 GCA_949127995.1 Suillia variegata
ATCAACGAAAGTGTTGTCAATTAATTAACAAAATTTATTATCATTGACTTTCTTATTGCGAATTAAGAATTATTATCAAATTTGACATTGTTTTTATTTTATTTGATATTTATTTTTTTATGTATTGCTTTGATTTTTAAGAAATTGTTTTTTATTTTGAAATTTAAAATTTAAGATTATGAACTTAAGACAAGATAGAAAAAAAAACAAATAATAATAATATTAAATACTCGTATTAAATTTAATAAGTTTTTAATTAAATTTTTATTATATAATTGATTATTTTTATTTACATTTTTTATTTATTTTTATTTGTATTAGAGATTTATTAAGAATAAAAATACTTGGAAATGTCATTTTCGCAGATATAACAAAACTACAACAACTTTTGATTTTTTTAAGTTATATTAATTTATGTATAATAAATTTGACTATTTTTTTTTTATTAAAATAAAAAAATTAAAATGTTGCACTTTTAGGTTTTTACATTGTAGAAAAATAAAATTTATCAAAATTTTGAATATTGAAATTTAAATATATAATAGAATTTTTATATTCTTAAATCTGAAATAAGGCGTAACACGTTGGTTAGTGCATTGGCCTCTGACGCGGAACGTTCCAGGTTCGATCCACAGTATAAACAGTTGCATTTCAATTGAAATAAAAGTTTCGTTGCATTTGCTATGAAAAAGCTTTTCAAACAAATAAAAAGCTTGTCCTCAAGCCAAATATTAAAATTTCCAACATATTTTCAAATGTTTTTCCCATTGAAATTATAAGTTTTCACGAACCTAATCGCGCTGCTGGTCGGCGTCTTCCATTACTCACACATGCTGTAATAGTTCTGTCACTGTCAATTTGCGACAAATTGTCGTTGGAATTATGAAATTAAAGTGACATTAGTACGACTGGAACTATTACCGAGATTAAAACCATTACCGCAGAATGTGTGCGTCTCCAAATGATTTGCGAGAAAATCACTTTTGAAACAACAATTTCGTTAAAGTACACAATTTTTGTTGTTGTTTATTGTTTTTATAATTTTTTCTCATATTATTGTAAATTGTCGTTTAACTTAACGATTTTTCGGGACAATTGTTGGCAGTAAAGTTCAGACGACACTTGTACACTGTCGATTGCATAATTTAATTGTTGAACAATTAAATGCATCGATTAGATTATCGTTTGCACAAAAATGTATTACCTAAAATGAAACTGTCGTTATTAAATTGTTACATACATACAAACGTGGTCGATAAGTACGCGTACTCTTGTCAATAATTACTGTCAATAACCTGCGCAATTAATATGTAAATGTCAAACTTTTAGTTACCATTGTTTAAGCTTAACGAACGATAATTTTCCGGATAATTTGACGAAAATTTATCACTTTCCAAAGGAAAACATAAAAAACGGTTGCATTGAACGACCTTTTATTAATTTATAACATTAACAACAGCAGCAACAACAACAAAGAGGTATTAAAATTAATCACTCTCTCTGATTTATATCGATAAATTTGACATAGCTTTCAGTTGAAACTTTTGAAGTATTTTATACATTTTTTGTCGTTAATTTTACCATGAGCTGAGTAAAATGAAATTTGAAATTTAACCGATTTGGGGTCGAACCCTTGAAGTTATAAGCATGTAAATTTATTTGTTTCAACTGTTCAGAAATCTACATGTCCTTCATGTTAAATATAAACAGAATAAAAACAATCAAAAACATCTACTGAAATTCAACTTTACGAAACTGATTCATCTAATCGCTCAAACCTATGTAAGTGCTCCTAGATGTCTTAAACGAGTTTTAGATAATGCTGGACAGGAACAGTTTCTCCAATCACTATTACCAGTTAAGTTTAGTTGGGAACGTATGACCTGTTAATACGCCCACTACAGCTTTGCAGTCTTTGCGATGGAATAAAATGGGAGTTTTTGCGCATTTGTAAGTTGCGTCATCTTGCAATCTCCTTCATCCACATTTGTTTCCTGTAGATTTCTTTCAAAGGCATCAGTATAGTACGTTGCGATTTCATCCAATGGTCCCATTTTTAGCAATGTCATCAACTGTCTTGTTCCCCTCAATGCCCTTATGATGAGGCACACAATAAGTGCAAAACTTCCTTGATGAAACTAATGTCCTCATGGCTGCCATTCATTCTTGAAGATGTCGGGATGATGACCAGTAATTGCTTAACTAAAAGAAACCACTTTTTAATTGATAAAAATACTTTCTTTTGTGTATAACAATCAACAATTGTTGTATTGACAACAAATCTCAGTGGGTGAGGATTCAATTAAAAATTGATTGTATCAAACAAAACATTTTTTAAATCGATTATTTTGTTTTGAATATTTTGTTGAATTTTCCCATAAAAAATGTTGATGGTATAAATTGTTAATTTTAATAGTTTAAAATATCAATTGCACTTATTTACTCATAAGTAAATGTTAATTTAACCAAATGTTCAGTTGAATTCACATTTTTTATGGTAAAAAATTACATTTTATTTTAAAAATTATGCTTAAAAAAAACTATATAATATATAAGTATCTACAATTAGCTTTCTACACGATTGACCACTCAGCTGAGCAGTCGAGAGGCTTCGACACTTTGTTTTTGAAGTGGTGAAGTGGTCACATAACCATAAAATCGGTTTGAATGAATCCACAACTCAGCTGAAACCACACAACAAAAACAATTTAAGTCCATCTTTAACACTTTCCTAAACTCCACTTCAACTTATGACGAAGAACAATAAAAAAAAGTTTAAAAATATTTACGAAAAATCTAAAGAAAAACACAAAAAAACAACAACAACAAAAAAATGCTTCGAAAGATAAAAGTGTCTTCTTCTTCGGTTTCTTCTTCTTTTTCCTTTTTATTTTACTAACCTGTTTAAGGCAATTAACAAACCCACTTTTTCCCCAACAACAAAAACAACAAAGACAACAAAGACAACAGAACAAAAATAAGTAACAAAAACTACAAAATATTTTGTTGCTTTAAATAAAATAAATAATAAAAAGAAGAAGAAGAAGTATCTGTTGAATGCAAGTTCGAGTGTATTTGTATCTGTATTTGCTGCCGTTGATGCTTCTTCAACTTTAACAATAGCAATCCAACAGATGCAGTCGAACAATGCTTTCGATTCAACATGCTTATTCTTGTTGTAGTTGTTGTGGTAAGTGTTGTTGCTGTTGTTGTTATATTCGGTCGCTGCTGAAGATTCTCGCTGTAAAATTGAAAAAAAAAAAAAAAAAAGGCCGGTCATCGACGAAGTTTTTGCTTTGTGATATTTTTCTACTTTATCTACTCGTTAGCTATGATATTTGATGTTGTTGTGGTTGTTGTTGTTGTTCTTGTTCACACTGGCGCTTGTATCTGAACCGTACAGAAATGGATTTAAATTTTTTCTCAGGCGGCGTAGTTAATTTTTTCTTTTAATTTTTTTATTTTAATAAAATTTTATATGAAAATGTTCAACAGTGTTGAGTCAGATACAATTTTATTATTAACATCACGGATTGTATCTTAAATAAATCAAAGATAAAAATATATTTCACATTTCAATTAGCGTTAAAAAATTTGCCAAAATATTCTTTGTTTAAATTAAATCTAAGCTGAATAAGTATATAAATCGACTAACGAGTGGTTACTTGAATGGAAGTAGCAAACCGATTTAATTAAAAGTACCTGGTAAATGCAACACTGATCAATGCTTTTAGCAGACGGACAGGCAAGCGTTCAAGTATAACACTTTCAGAGTTTGTTTTTTTCTTAAAGAAAAATGTTGATCATCGGCTGGATTCGTTTGAAACTAGATACTTACCATCACTAATGAGTAGAGTTACAAACAATTGTATTTTTATTGCTTTTTATTTCGCAGAGCGTTGTTTACTTTTTTTTTTCATTTACTGTTCGCAAATTTCAAACAGAAATTGTCTAGCTCAATTGTATCGGAGCGTTGTTAAGCGTTGGAAGCATTGGGAGCGTTGATTTCTTTTGATTTGATTTTATTGATTAAAGATTTCTTCTTCTTCTTCTGATTACAAATTAAAATCAATTTTATTTTCGTTTTCGATGCTTGTGTCTTCTTTGTTGTTTTTGTAATGTTGTTCTTTAATTCTTGTTTTTTACAAATTATTCGTGGCAATTTCTCGCTTAATGCGCAGCGGTGGTAAACTCTCACTTTATGAGCTTGTTTCTTCTTTATTTCTTTATTGTGGGTATTCTTTGGTGTGTTTTTCTTTTTCATCTCTTTTTTATCTCTTTCGTTTTCTAAATATTTTGTTTGAGCTAATCACTGTGGGAGACAGAAAGTCATAAAATCATTTTACAATATTTGGGCACGGAATTCGTTGTTTATCTTCTTAATTATCGGGGATTTAGCTTCGTGGGTGGCATCTCACAATTTGACATGCAATTTTTTTCTTTTATTTAATAATGATTTGATTTGATTTGATTTTGTTTGTGTTTTTTTTTTGTTTCTCTAATCAATTTAATTTTTCTTTTGTTTTACAGAGCCAAGTGCTGAGTTCTGGATTAAATCGTAACATAAAAGAAGGTAGGAAAATTTAAGCGTTTACTTATGCTGATTATTCGCATTGTAAATAATTAGTAAAACATGAAATCAAGTGAAATGGAAAAAAAGTCGATAGTTTAATTAAATACAAATTAAAATTGACGCACAATTTTAATGACATCCAATAGATTCAGGAATCCTTCGTTTTTCGATTAATTTCATTCGAATTTCTATAGACTTGTACGTTATATTTTCAACGACGTTAACTTTTCAACGAGTTAACGAAGTTAACCTCACGAAGTTAAGTTCTTGGTTAACTTTTATCGGATTAATGAAGTTAAACCAATTAATTAACGGTGTCCACCTATGCCACTGGGCTACAAGATTCCATAGTTGATATATTCTTGAAAATCAATTTTACTTTTGTTGATTTTTCTTATTGCTTTTATATGCAAACTTTTTAAATTGAAAATGTTTAATTTCAATTTAATTTTGAATCTAAAGTTTAAACCAGAAGCTACTTCATCGCTTAATTATATTCGACATTTTTTAACTAGCTAAGGTTCAGTTTGCTTAGCTTTCAACAGCACAAAACTTAAACTTTGCGTTTGTTGAGTTGAGCTGCTTTCACATGTGTTTTTTGTTGTTGTTAACATTAAGATTTCCATTTCCATTTCATAATGACATTTGTTCGAGTATATACTTATACATATGTACATACAATATATGCATTTGAAGTATGTATGTTTACTTCAACGTATGCAATCATTTATAATATTTCCTCATTTAAATCGCCTCAGGCGCATGTCATAAATTTCTTAACTAGAAACGCTCGAAAAGCATTCATGGAGCTTGTAAACGTTAAAACTTGGATTACTACATTGAATCACTGGAATTGCATTCTGTGTATGCCAGCGTTTGAGTCAATAGTATTGAGTCAATACACTTAAAAACAACTTATGAAAAATATTGAAAAAAGTTAACAATCGGTCATTTTGACGGGGTACTGACGGGACGTTGTCCCACACTAGTACATGCTGTCAAATTGGGTCTGGTGCAAAACGATTCATGCTTAGACTGCAACGCAGGCAGTGCTAGGCGGATCCTGATCTACTATGCCATTGCTCAGCTCTCGGTAGATTTAGACTAAACTGCTTTGGGTAAAGTTTCGTTCCCTCTGGCCTACGTGTGATCTCTTTTGGATCAGCCTAAACTGACCTCACATTATCAATGAGGTATTCCAAAAATAATTCAAAGGAATAGATAATGATACATTAAAATCAAGTAAATACAACATTTAACAATATCAAATATACTTTTTTAGATATAATTTTTATACCATGAACCATTATTGCCATCTTTTTCCTCTAATTGATAGCGGTCCCATTTTTGGTGGACAGTGCCGGTACAAACTCAAATACCAAATTTCAGATTTTTAGGAGCTTTGATAATAGATCGAATATTTCCACTTAATTTCACACATTGTGGAAGTAATAAGTGGGCGTGACTGATTTTGTATATCCTACTTTTAGTCTATTCCGGTACATTCTTATACATTTTTCCTATATAGTGCATAAAGTTTCTGCGCTATAGTGCGTAAAATTGACCGGGCCTATTTCTAAAAGTGAGCGTTTAATTGATCCAACCATGCCCATTTTTAATAAAGTTGTTGACAGTGCAATATTAGCACTTAATTTCAGAAATTGTAGGCGTATTAGGTGGGCCAATCGAATGAACGGTTTAGACGCTTACAGGGTGCAAAGAAAGAAAGAAACCACCATTCATTTATATAAATTTAATTATTGAATATTTATTTTATTTATTCGTTAATTTTTTTTTATTTTTTTTTGTAGTACTCTGTTGTTGTTATTGTATTTTCTGATTAACTCATTTGCTGTTCTTTAAGCCTTTCAAATAAATGCCAAAACAGTTGGTCGGTCTTGTTGACTGAGTTTCATTATTTTTACTATACATCGACTTGCACCATGCCCCCTCCCCCTTGGATTTTGTACGTTGCCCGTAACGCTGCTGCGTACTTGTTGCTGTACTGTAATGACCGTAAACAATTGCAAATAACTGGCCATAATTTTTTTTTACTTTTTAGAAAATTGTTACGTTTTCTATTGTCTGTTTTTTTTTTTTTTTACTATTTGTCTATTTAAAACGTTTTCCATTTTTTTGAGCTTGTAATTTTTTGTTTGCATTGTTTTGTAGAATACACAACAGCAACAACAACAACAAAAGAAACGCTTGAGTAAATTCGTCACAGCAGAAACGACATAATAACACAATTATTATATAAATTGAACAAGTAGAAAATAAAATAGAAGACAACAACAACAACAACAAAAGCAAAAAAGAAGAAAAACTGTACAGCAACAAAGTTGCATAACTTGCATAAGTCCATTAATTAGTATTGGCTGTGCAATTTGTAAACAAAACGGTTTACTTATGATACTAAATTAGTTTTATCGGCGGCTGCAATACTTTCTATGTATAGTATCTCTAGTTGTTGTTGTTGTTGTTGTTGTTGATGATGTTGTTGTTGTTGTATTTTATAGTACTGACACGTGTTATTGTTCTAAGCGAAAATTAAACGATAATTATTAAACAATTTATAACTCAGCGGCATTTTATTTAATTTCAATTTTGAATCATAGTTAATTTTTGTTTGTATTCAATCAGCCCTAATTGATGTGTCGTTAATTAAGGATTTCATTTCGAAAGAAGTGGAAAATGAAGTCGAGAATTCTCCATAACAATTTACATATCTAAAAAAATATTATTCTAAATTTTTGTGTATTTTAAAGTTGCAGTCTTGTGGGCGCAACGACTTCTCACCCAATAACGCTTAAATTTTGAGTAGTAAAAAAATTACTTTTGCTTGTTTATAACCAAAAAAAAAATACTTTTTTGTTGTTGTTTCGATGAATTTTTTTTGATACGTTTATCATTCATATTTAAATGAGTTGTTGCTCTTCTCCCAAGTCTTCTCATAACAATGATTTAAACGCTGGTCTAAGTGATTGTTAAAAAAAAATCAAAAGAATTTTAAGCTATAAAATTTAAGTAATGACGTAACTCTAAAATAAATTTGTCGCATGTTGTAACATAAATTTAAAGTTTTTTCTTTCATTCTCTTGATTTAAACGCTTTGACTCAGAGCAAACAAACAATTCGTTAAATATTCTCGTTTGTATATCATCGCCTGAAATTCAACACTTGATTCGGTCAATTCTTTTAAAGAACTTCACGGATTTTTCGTCTTTATACTTCGTGAGTTAGTTGGGTTCTACAATTCGGTTTGATAATTTTGTACAGATTGAAAAGTTATAAGCGGAGTATTCGAAACAGAAGATATTTTTTATGACGTCTTATGTGATATTTTGATTCTAGTTATATTTTTATATTATATATTTGTATCTTATAAATAAACAACTCTTTGAAAATCAATGCATCTTTGTTGTTGTTGTTGTTGTTGAGGAGGAGCTTAGACTAGTATTTTATAGCTTTAATATGATTTGTGCGTATTTGCATATTTTAATAATTCTATAAGATGCTTCAATATTCTCCAATGTCTTTTCTTTTTTGATTTTGATGATCTCGCACCCAATCATTAGTAAAAAAAAATACAATTTTCGTTTATATCTCGTTTGTATTGTTAATTTATTGTATTTATTATTCTCCCGATTTCATATTCAAATCAGTTTTTGCGTTGTCTCTACGCTTACATAATCGTAGAAGTAAAGGATGAGGCATTCCACACCTTCGCGTGTATCATCGATCACTAAAAAGCTGACAGAGTTTTTTTGTTTGTTCGTGTGTTGTCATTTTCAACTCGTCATATTTTGCGGAGAACATCATTTATTTTAGCATCGAAAAAGAATAAACTCATCTGTCGGTTTCAATCAGCAAAACTGACATAACTCGGTCGCCTACCGACGACAAGTTAAGCAAATTTTTCACTGGTTAAAGTTTTGATACTTTAAGGATCCAACAAGTACTTTCGCGGCTTTTTGTTGACAATTCCTCGCTATCCACTTGATACAAAATTTTGTTGTTTTCCGCAATTTGAATAAACCCAGTCTGTGCGGTTTATGAATCTTAACAGGTCGTGTATATGACTACTCCAGAGAGCTCTTTGAGATTCCCCAATAGCGGTTTTCCTAAAGTTTTCCTTTTCTCAGGTTGTTTATAGCTTTGGCAGTTAGTGTTGTGAGGTATTTCCATATTTCTGATGGGGCCAGAAACCAGTGATGTCTCCCGTGAGTATGAGACATCTCTTCTTTTAATGTTCATCACATCAACGATGACGTTTGTTTATGGATGTAGTTAGACCATAACGACTTGCTAATATTGCAATATACACTCCGCAATTCGGATAAATTCGAAATTTTTTGTTGACAGTATTCTTGACCACACTTCGTGGATTTGATACTGAAGAAAAAACAGAAATAATTTGATTCGTTTTTCGACGACATATCTCCATGCTCCATGCTCCATGCTCACTCAACATAACTATTTATGTATGTATCTTGCGAATACATTTTTTTTTCGTATATACTTTTTAGATTTGTCAAAAGATTCTTAAGGCGCGCTTTGGCCTGTCTCTATTCTTTTACACTTTGATTATACATAATTGAGTAAATAATTTGAAATTTTAAATTCCATCGGTTGAGTTGATTTTCGAAAAACCGGCTTCGCAGACGTCAGAGCCGCTTTTTTGAACATCTTCTTCTTCTTCTGTTTTGCTGTATATATATGAGAGTATAAATATGAGAGTATAAATTATAATATTCTACTATGATATGCTAAGCTTGAGCTGGTCTTGGTACACGCTGGTTAGGAGTGATACGAGCGAGATACGAAAATACATTTTCGTATTTTTTAGATTTTTTATTATGTTTTTTTTTATTATTTTCGTTTTTAATTCTCAATAATTAATCTTTTACTTTGTAGAAATTAAACCGGTTGGAATTTATAATAATTTGTGTTTTGTTTTTGTTTTTGTTGTGTTTTGTTTTGTTTTTCTTCGATTGGTATTTAAATAATGTCTTTCTCTCGCTCGCTTATTAAAAACTAATGAATTATTTATTAATATTGGAAATGATAATTTTTTTGTTTATATTTTATTTTGTATTTTGTATTTGTAAATTAAAGTTTTATTGTTTGAAAGAACCGGTTGTCATTATTGCAATTTTTTTATTTTCAATTAATTAAACGTCTCTCAGAGTTTTTTTGTTTTTTGTTTTGTATTTATTATATTTAACTTTGTTTTTTTTGTGCATGACAAATTTTAAATTATTTATTTTAAATTGTTTATTGAGTTTTTTAAATGAACAATTATTATTATTTAAATTGTTAGTGTGATTATTCGATTTGTATACCCTTCCGAAGACTATATTAAATTGGCTCTTTTCATTTATAGCGCCCAAAAGGGGCCAATGGTAGGTACGACGATGTCCGTCTGTCTGTCTGTCTGTACCAGCGATTGCAGCCGTATTTTCGAGATATCAAGCTGAAAGTTGGTACCATCTCTCCCTTTCTATAAGGAATACAAATGAATTGAAGTAGTTCCAATATCTGTGAGATAATCAGTTCTGATTTGGTATTTAATATTTGAGTAGTATAAAAATACAGGTAATAAAAACTGGGCGTGATCGGATCAAAACTACTTCCCCCTCCCACACAATCTACTCCTTTTATTTTTCGTATTTTATTTATTTATGTTATCCCAATACAAAAGTTTATTAAATTAATTTCAGTATAATCAGTTCAAATCTTATCACATAAAATTACTTACAAAAAATGGGCGTGACATATGTGCTAAAAGAAGCACATTTTTTTGGTGTCTACTTTCCTTGTAGGCTCTACAATAGTTCAGTAAGCGGTACAACTCTTAAATACCACATGGCAGTACAAAGCGGCTTTTAGCCTAAGTAGGTCAATGGAGCCATTAGCCATTACAATCTCACCTTTGTTAAAAAAAATCAAATATTTGTTAGAACTTTTGCTTGTGCGCTTTAAGTTGCGTTTACCTTGTTTAGTATATCCTGATTTTGAATACTTTGCAAGGCTCGTCTTGTTCTTTTTAATATTTTCACAAAGTATTGAATCGAAATGAAATTATTTTCACCACAAATAACAACAATTTATAACAACAATTTAGCATAGAAATTGTAAAACTCTCACTTGAAACTGAAAAGTATTTAAAGAAATCCATCCTAAATAAATTGAAGAAATTATAATTTTAGAGCGAGTACGTGTGCGCAGCGTCATGCCAAGAGAAATTGCAGTCAGTCAGTCAGTCATTCAGTCGTAGTCGTGTACGATGACAAATTTTCAATTACTATTTAAACAACAACAACAACAACAACAACAACAACAACAACAACAAAAACAACAAAATATTAAATTAAAAAAAGTCCGACTCAAGAGACAAAAGACAAAGAGGAAAAAAAAAAGGTACGACTGAAGTACAAATCGAGAAAAATTCAAATGACAGGCGACACTTCGACTCGCTGAGCTGTCAAAAAATACAAAACGAAAAAAAATTACAAAAAAAAAAAAACATTTCACATATAAGAATAATTTAAAAGGCGCACAAAACTGAAAAGTACAAAAAAATAAAAAATAAAGACAACAACAAAAATTGTTTAATGGGTGACGACATGCATTCACAATTAGTTGATTTAATTAACGTGGCAGAAGGCAGAATTACTGATTGCACGTTACTAATTTAACACCCAAACGAATAATGTTGGTCACAGTGTCGTTAAATTAAATTTCTAAATTTAAACTTTAGCCAAAATTTTTTAAATTTTTGAGCAGGTGTTTGGAAATTTGTTATTAAAAATTTATCCTTAAAAGGTTTTTTTAATATACAACTTTTTTCGATATACTTGTATATGACAAATATTTACAATCTTTTCATTTAACTATCAAAATTAAAACAATTTTAGATAAAAAAGTTGATATGCAATATTGTTAGTTTCATATTGTTTTCTTGTAACTAGTTTTAAATTTACAATGCAACAAATTTAAAAATTTTTCTTTTTATGAAATTTAAAATTTTCATTATTAAAAAGAAATTTAAATTACACTCCATTTTTAATTTGTTTAAATAAATCGATATTAGAAATATTTTATTTATATATAGAACATTGTTTATTTCAATTTGAAACAAAACAATTTATAAATATGTTTAATAACATTGATTGATAGCCGGAATGTTGGGCTTGCAGTCTTTAAGACCTTCAGGTTGAAAATTGAATAAAATCATTTATTATTGTTCAATAACTTAAAAAACTTTAAAAAATATTTTGACTTAATTTTTCGATCAAATCATTTTTAAACAAATGTGGACTAAAAACGAAATATGTTTTTTATAATCGATGCAAATTTTTATATTGCTTGGTTATGTGATGCAATTTAAATTAAATAAAAAAATATAAAAAGAAATAAAAAACAAATAAAAATAAAGGAAATAAAAATAAATTAAAATATTAAAAAAAAAACAAACTAAAAAAATTAAAAATTATTTGTAGATTAGAACTTGAAACAAAACAATTTATTTGTATTTTTTTTTTGTTTTAAAATAAAAAATTCAAAACAAAAATTTTTTTATTATTTTTTATTTTTTGTTAATTAATTAGTTTTTTTATTTTAATATAAAATAAAATGTATTATACTCAAAATAAATAATGGAATAGGTTAGTAGAGGCGCGATTCGCGTTTCTCACATTTTTTTGTTATCGTTTAATTTATTTTGTCTTCTTTTTTATGACAATTAAAAAAATTGCCAACTTATTAGAGTGTTTAATTTTAGGAACGAAATATCACAACAAAGCATTTTGTTTTTTATTTAACAAACAAAAAAAAACAAACAAAAAAAAACACTTGAAAGTAAAATTTAATTTTTCTCTTTCATTGTTTTGTTGTGGTTTTACTTTTTCAACTAGAAATAATTTAATTTTGCAACAATTATTTTTATAGTTTTTTTAGTTTAGTTTTCGCAATTACAAAGACTTGTGACTTAATTTGTTGCTTTTACAAAACAAAAAAATAAAAATAAAATAACAACAAAATTAGATTCTTAAAATTAAAATGCCTGGAAAGTATTCGGACTTGCACACGCCGTTGCGTCATGTGATTTAGATTTTCGATATTAGAGTTCGAAAATTCGAAATTGTTGCGCGTGCAGTTAAACTGTTGACATGAGCGTTGCCAATTCGCGTTTTCGCGTTTTTGCGTTAGTTTTGATGACACCCATTATCCCACAAATTGATGCTGCTCGGTGGGGGCAGACCCGGAGATGTGCCTCGTTGAACCCGCAGCCGAGGCACGATCTCTTTCTGATTGGACTTATTATTACTTGATTTTTTTTGTTTTGCATTTATAGCAAATAATTGACTCGCCTATTTTTGACATAACTCTAATAACGATCAATTAACTGCGAAACTTTCTGAGATATAAACATTTTTAAAGTGAGTTGCAAAAATAAATTATCGGAAAATATTTCTTAAAATTAAATTAACTAATAAAATAAGTTATCGCCGTTTAAAGAGAAAAATTGCACTTTTTGTTGTTGTTGTTGTATCCATCGTCGACAGACTTTCGAAATTTTGAATTTGAAATGCGTGCTGCCCTCTGGCGGTAGTGTTTCGCTTGTGTGCACGGATAAGTTTTTTGTGATTTAATTTGATTTTCGTTACGTTACGAAATCCAAATTAATAACTTTTGTTGCGTTTATTTATTATTATATTATATTATTATTAATTTTCATAGCTGTAAACGTATTTTTTTTTATTTGTGGCAACTGTTTTGGATGAAAATAAAAATCGATTATTGAAGCGAATTTGTTGTTTTAGCTGGTAACCAGAAATAGCAAATATATTTATATACCTATGTATGTATGTATGTATGTATGTATGTATGTATGTATGTATGTATGTATGTATGTATGTATGTATGTATGTATGTATGTATGTATGTATGTATGTATGTATGTATGTATGTATGTATGTATGTATGTATGTATGTATGTATGTATGTATGTATGTATGTATGTATGTATGTATGTATGTATGTATGTATGTATGTATGTATGTATGTATGTATGTATGTATGTATGTATGTATGTATGTATGTATGTATGTATGTATGTATGCATGTATGTATGTATGTATGTATGTATGTATGTATGTATGTATGTATGTATGTATGTATGTATGTATGTATGTATGTATGTATGTATATATATATGTATGTATGTATGTATGTATGTATGTATGTATGTATGTATGTATGTATGTATGTATGTATGTATGAATACAAAGGTGCATTTAAAATAAACATTTTTGTATTTATACATATGCAATGATAAAAAAAAGTTCCAATAAAACACAAACTCCATTTGGAGATATAGCAAAATTATCCTAAGATGGTAGATTTCGTCACCATTCAACTCCTTACATTTTATTATCATAGCTTCAAAAAGTCCTGAGGTATGGCGGTGTGCGTTGAATTGATCCAACCACGCCCACTTTTGGTGAAGTTGTCGACATTGGTCTTAACAACTCAAATACCAAATTTTAGAATTTGAAGGAGTAATATTCGCGATATAGTCGATTTTTTTTTTTACGAAATTTCACTAATTCTGGACGTAGTATGTGGGCGTGGCAGATTTCATATGGCCTATCATTCCTTCCAGACGAATTTCGATATATGTTCCAAGTTTGAAGAAAATAGGTTCCGTCATTGAGACGTGAAAACAAAGAAAAAAAGAAATAGAGAAATAATATAATATAAGTAAGGTTAGATTCTTATTAAGGTTGCGAATCAAAACTCGATATATCCAAATCGTGTGTAGCTAAAAAAAGAAGATAGTTTCATTCTGTTTTCGTCCAACTTTTTTCAAAAGCTTAAAAACATATTTCTAAAGTTACACCCGAGAACGTTTTCAGTTTTGTGTTTGTTTATTTTGTGGATTTATCGGTTTTCAAATAAATGCGCCTCAATTCCTCATTAATTTAACAAGTTTTCATAAGTTGAAAAAATCGCTAAGTAAATGTATCTATCAAGTTTCTCTCGGAATTCGTTTGGACTTTGAGCAGACTTGTTCACATGTGATGTTATTTATGTGAAACAAATAGTGTCCAAGCAATTTTTTTATTAAATAAAAATGTAATAAAATTATGCAAAACAAAAGGCAAATTATTTAATCAAAACGCTTCGTATTTGTTGTTGTTGTTGTTGTTTACAGCGCACACAGTAAGCCATGTCAACACCGAACGACAACTTAAGTCGCAAATCGTTTTGTTCTATTCTAAAGAGCTACAAACATAAACAGTTGTTGTTAACAAAAAACAACAAAAAACAGCAAAAAACAACAACAACAACAAACTAACACTAAACAGAAAACGGCCATTAATAAACATAAACGCTTTTTACGTTTTTGGCCATAATTGATTTGGCAAATATGCCTGAAAGGTTTTTTTTCTGTTAATGTTTTCGTCTGTCTGTCTGTCTGTCTGTTGAAAAATTCGCAAGATTAAAAAGCCATTAACATTAATAATACAAAAACAAAATTTATAAAAATTCAAATGAAACCGCGTTTGCCGCAACAAGTGTCGATTTTGGCAGTTAGTTGCCAAAAACCAAAAAAATTCCTTTGGGTGCCCTTTCGCATCTGTATCCGACGGGTTGTGAAAGAAAAAGTGTAAATTTTATGAGATGAATTACGTTGGCTCGATCGTCTATCGGACTGTCAGTCTATGCGGCTGTCTGTTAGCCCCGCCAAAAAAATCAATTTAATAGCTTCATTTTGCAATTTGTTTGTTGCTTTTTTGTTGTTGTACTCGTATCCGCTCGATCGTTTTACACAAAAATCCCAAATTTAATTTACGCAAATTTCAATGCGAGATAATCGCTGGTAAATGTTTTCAAACATTGTGTGTGCGTGTTTGTGTGTATTTTTACTTTGTGGGTCACGTGGTAATCGTGTGGAGTAACATGAGTTTTAATTTCACTTTTCTGGGTTATGAACCCAGTCGGCCGGCCAACATGCAAAGCTAAATACTCTTTCCTCTTCTTGGCAATTAAAAATTGGTTAGAAAGTGTTCAACAAATTATCAGCGAAAATTTACATAACATAAGCTTCAATTGTCAATTAGCGTTTCCAGCAAATGGGTTAACGCTTGACCTTTCTAACGGTGTAGGTATTTAGTTGCAATATTAAACTACCCGAAATATGGGTCGAAACTAATCGAGATAAATGACCGGTTGGATGTCGTTTGCATTTCTACGATTTCGATGACATTCTGAATGCCAAATAGGGTTGGATTCCCGTTTTGTGTAAAAACAGCTTTCGAATATTTGACAGATACTTTTTTGCTAAAGCGTTTAGCCATGCGGTTCTCTTCTTAGCACTTGTATTACACTCAACTCAACTGACCCGTTAAGTTTTTGTTTGAAGTTCGTCATCCTCTCGTTAAGACTTGGTAAATCTTTTGATGATTTTCGTCCAATGTCGTCCTTTGGTTGCTGGGCCTAAAATTCAACTAAACTTTTTTTAATTTCGCAATGTTTTGGTGGATGGAGCAAGGTTCAATGGTTTTTCTTCTCTCAATTTTCTTTCCTCTTCATTGTATGCCATGATTTCTCCTGTCTTCTTCACACTTCTATACATTCTTTTTCGAGAATTGGTTTTTGGTTTAAAGCTCCTCAATATAAAATTTATATTAGAGTGTTTGTTGAGCGATAATAGTGTTATGCATATAAAATGTTTTTTCCTTCGATTTAATTTGATGCGGCGTCATTGAAATTCGCGCAAACGAAACAATTGAAATTGGTTTTCGAAATCAAAATCGAAATCGAACTCGAGCTCAAAATTCAATTTCCATTTCAATGAAAACTGCAAAGAGCAACCAAACGAATGGCAACAATGACGACGACGACTTCAACAATTACAACAACAACAACTGTAAGCAACAAATAAAATTGTGCTTAAATATTTGTTTAGTCATAATAAATACCGCAAATTTCGTTTCGGTATACAAATGGCATTTAGCCAAAATAATTGGCAACACTAAACCAAAAAAAAAAAAGGAAAAAAAAAAACTATAATTCGAAAACGAAAAACGGCAGCGCCAAACAAATTTGCCAAAATGGCGCAACAAATGGCGGCCGGCGCGGTTCGGCGCAGCAAAACGCGTCGTTTCGCTTCTGTATTGTTGTTGCTGTCGTTTTTGTTGGCTGTTAGTAGTGTTGCCATTGTTTGATATCGTGTGCCACATTCATAATAACTCTTAATTATGGCTAAACAAAATTTCTGTTTTTCGGTTCGGTTTTTTTACTTTAAATTTTTGGTTTAAACGCAAAGCAAACATTTAGTTGTGTTATTTCTGCTGTTGTTGTTGTTGTATGTATGTATGCCGCCGCGGCATGTAAAAGTCGCGTTTGATTTTGAGCTGAGTTTGTGTTGCTTGTTACCAATTGTTTAAATGGTGCTTTGTAGAAATTCCACGCTTAACGAATTCGGTAACGACGAATTGGCGCGTGGTTCGAATTTTTAAATTTAAAATTTATAAATGGCGCATTTTGGTTTTTTAGGTGGCAACACACAAAGCAAGGCAGAGGCAGTCTTTGACTTAAGGCGCGTGTGGTGAAATTTGGAGCGCCTCGTTTTTTTTATAGTGATCCAAAGGAAATCTTAAGTTTAGTTGATATCTACTGTGGCTCGATGCGTTTGACATCAATCAGGTTCAATTCCCAGCCGGAGACAGTTAATTCACACAAAGTTTGGCAACTTTAGAAATTGACTTACGAGCGTCTAAGTTGCTAGGATCAATCAAAAAGTTGCCAATGTTGCACATATTATTAAAGTTATGTGTCAGTAAAAATTTTTCATTCATCTCAAGTGACATCTCAATTGACAATCGATGAATTGTGCTTTGCAACAAATCGAAGTTGCAACTGTTCAATTAACTGACTACTGCTCAGTTAATCACGCGGTTTGTACTCGGTGAGTACAAACTGCTGAAACAACTTAATCAACCTTAATTGCAGAGATTTGAGTTAATCGAGACGACGATTTGTTAACGCCGACAATTGTCATGAGACAATACTTTCGCACACTTATTCTATTATCTTTTATTATTTCTATTGTTATTACTTTTCGTATTCTTATTCTTATTTTAATTTTCGTTTATTTCGTTTTTTTTTTTTATAAACTATATTCATTGCCAAAGTTCAGGCCGAGAGAGTTCAAATTTAATTTCACTTGAAAATTTGCATTTGTAACTAGTAAAAGTCGCGCGTTTTCCCAGCTAACTGCAGTCATTTGCGATTTAACAGTTGAGCAGTTAAAGTAGAAAACGCTCGAAATTCTCAACGACAATTCAGAAAAAAATTGACTTTAAAGATTAAAAACTTGTCCAATTAATCTCGGTAAAAGGGTCACAGCTACATTGTCGTCGCGCCGCCGCACTTAATTACGTGTCTTGAACTATAACCGGCAGTTAAATTAACTGCTCAAGTACAACAATAAAACAAACAAACAAACAACAACAACAACGAAAAAATCTTTTTTAATGAGCATTTTTGAAAGCGGCAATTAAATGATTTTTTGTCGTTTTGTTTTTGTTGTTGTCAGTTCAGAGTGCAGTGGAAGTGATCCAAGAAGAGATTTTCTTTTCGTAGTATAAAATAGATAATGAAAATATTTAAGTATTGTTAATACAGAATTAAATTGCAATATAACTAAGTAAATAAAAACAACAACAACAACGTAGTTTGTTGTCAAAAATCAACAACAACTACAAAAATACAAACTTCAAAATATGATAGAAAAGTAAGGTGAGTTCGCTCAATTTGTGAAACTTATTATTCAACCATTGTTGAATATACAAAAGGAAATGTCACTCCTCACCTAATAAGAGCGACACCTACCGATCAACATTTGAAACATATGCTAAGGAGCATTTATGACAGATGGCGCTACATTTAACCTAAAAGTGCGCCTAAAGATAGCTTTAAAAATTGAAATAAAAAAACAAACAGAACGATTACTTCTGGATCGCTCAATAAAAAAAAACTGAATATAACAACAACAAGAAAATTGTTCACTTGGTGTCGCTTTTTTCGATACGTGAGTTTTCTTTGAATTCTCGTTTGTTTCTAAACCAAAGAAGCTTTTAGACGGTTATGATAACACAAAGCTTCACCAAGCAAAAAGACCGCTGATGCGGAATGCTTGTAGAAGCGTATTCCAAAGCAGCTCTGTTCGGTCCGCTAAATTTGTCAGTTTTTTGTTGTTGTTTAAACATTTTAAGATATTAAAATTCTTATTTAAATGGAGAAAAATGTTTAAATTTTATTATGAGATATGACGTTTTGTTTGAATATAAACATAAAGCAATCACCTTTTGATTAATACCAAAATTGTAGAGGGCAATTCTTTTTAGAGGCGCAATCGTTAATACTGGACAACATTTTTCCAATTAAAAACAACCAACAATAAAAACCTAACCTAATGGAAGAGCAAATAAATTAAAGTTTTATAAACAATAAAAAGTTGTAACAATTTACGCATCAAATTGCAATTAGCAAAATGGCAAAAGGCAAATGAGCACAAAGTAAATAATAACAACAAAATACAGTACACTGGAAAGTACCTAACGTAAAGAAGAGAATTTATTTATTTACATGTGTAAATATTTGCTGGTCATAAACGCGATAGGTCAAATACAACGGCGTTAAAAAATGACTGAAACGACACGTAAAAGTGACACAAAATGTGGCGTCAAGAATCTAAGGATGTTATGACAATCAACTCCCTCCCATCCTCTTCTGTCCAACAACTCTTTAAACATGAACAAATCTTCAAATCTTCAAATCGCAAATACAAATTGTGACACGAAATTCAACAATTGAGTTCAAACAATGACAAAGATGACAAAAATGCCATTGCAACAATGACACTGCAACAACATTAAAAATTGTTGTGATTTATGCGAATTGCAAATGCGGTACCATTTGTCGCAGACAATGACAATTACAACAACAGCAAGATGAGATGCGATGACGGATATACGCCGTCACAATTATTCGCAAGAGCTGAGCTGTCCAAATTGAAACAGAAACAGAAACAAAAACAAAGCAAAATAGCATATAACCAAAAACAAAAATAAAAAAAATAAGGGAAAATGTTAAAACAACATTGCACCATTGTCACTTGTTTCGGGCAGCAGCGCAATGCTTTAAATTGCAATTAGCAACAGCAGCAATTGCTGGCAACATAAAATTTATTAGCGAAAAATGTCGCTATGCAGGTTAATTGAGCAATAAAAATGCAAAATACCTGAAAAAAACGCAAAGACAAAAAAAAACCTTACAAACTTAATAAAAACAAACGAAAACAAAAAACGAAGCGAAATAACCAGAAAAACCGACATTAACTACGCTAAACGCTTAGGCTTGCCATAGTCTCGCGAAAGCAAAAAAAAAAAAAACAAAAACCCAACCGCTACGTTCATGTTGCTGTTGCTGGTTGTTTTTGATGTTGATGATGGGCCTGCATCAACCACCAGAGTCGCACCACCGCACCGCCAACATCGACCAGCCTCAATTTACTTATACTCTGACGACGGGAGCAAAATGTAATTTAGCCAAGTTAGCGGATGTTGTTGTTGTTGCTTTTGTAAAATACAGGCGAATATATTAAGCCTTTAGTTTGACTTTTTTGACTAGATAAACATTAAATAAATTTTTATTAGTATTGATTAATTTATTAATTAAAAGTTTTAATCGAAAACTTCAACTTAAATTCAACTTTGCTTGTGTGTGTGTCTTTCCTTCAAGCATATAAAAAAAATAATCAGTGACTGGTCTCGTACGTCGGTGGCACAGTCGAAAGACGCTCGCCATTGACGCAATATGTTCCAGGTTTGATCCATGGCAGTCAACCATATTTGACATGGTCCAATTACAACTTTAAATTGCAGTAAAAAATGAAAACGAACTGATAAAGGAGGCGTTTCGGAAACGTGTTTAACTTTGCATTAATTGTTTAATTAAAACAAATAACTTTTTAATTAAAATTACAAATATTGTGTATCAAAATGTGATTGATTGTAAATAATTTAAATTTTTTGATTAATGCTGTTTATTGTATTTGCAAAGACTCTTATGGTTGGAGTTTTATTTAACATTTAATTGTATCAAACAAAAAATTATTTATACTAATTAAATTTTCACTGAATATTTCGTTTTGTTTTTTCGACTTTATATTTTAAGGTGGATTTCGATATTTAAATCGATAAGATTTTAATTATTAAATAATATATATATGTGTGTACATATATATATATATATATATATATATATATATATATATATATATATATATATATATATATATATATATATATATATATATATATATATATATATATATATATATATATATATATATATATATATATATATATATATATATATATATATATATATATATATATATATATATATATATATATATATATATATATATATATATATATATATATATATATATATATATATATATATATATATATATATATATATATATATATATATATATATATATATATATATATATATATATATATATATATATATATATATATATATATATATATATATATATATATATATATATATATATATATATATATATATATATATATATATATATATATATATATAAATAAATAAATTTTGTTGTCTTGAAAATGTCAACAAATCAATGAAATAGCTAACAATGTCCCCTTTTACACTAGACAATCAATACACTAGCGATAAATTTGTCGATTCTATTTTGATAATTGCTCACGTGATCTAACTGGAAACTGTGAAACTATTTTTCCTAGCAAATATAATTTTCATTTCAGCTTTTACTAAAATTTATTAACATTATTCCGTTACGAATTTGACAGATTTTAAACATTTTGTTATGATTCTCAAATTTGGTATTCTCCGTGCCAAATCTGTTACCTATTATTTCTCAAACTGTCAAAAAATCTGTAATAATCCTCAAATTGATATTCCGCGCTTGTTTCAGAGTAAAAATCAAATTTCTGTGGCCTTTATCATTACAAGCTTTTCTTTTACAATGACAATATATGTATGTAGATTCAAAATATATGTATAACTATTTACTCACTATTTTATAATTAACTTGTTTTGTCGACTGTAACAGATTGAACTTTTCGAAAATCTATAGCAGACTTTCATAAAAATTCTCATTCTGCCTCAAACTCGTTGGTTAGGCAAATTTTATTGCTAATGTCAAAATGAAAACAGTTTTTCCATCTTCAGTCAATCAATCAATAAATCAATATAGTGGGGCGTGTCACAAGGGGCACAAGGACATATTTTCTTATCCAACAAGTGGACTACGTGAATACAGACCAGAGTCTGTTAGGAAGGTGTAAGGACACCTTGAGGGCCCAACCATAAGTGATTATTAGCACTGCGACCATTAAAGATCTTTTCTACTCAAATCCCATTTGCGAAACTAGAATCTATTCTACCTTTCCTTATGAAGCATAGAGTAGACCTTGTCAGGTCTTTGATTATTTCCAACTTAGTTTATTTTTTGTTTTAGTGCAATTTTATACAATCAATGCAAGATATTTTTTTTTATTGTTGCTTTTCACAAAATCTGCTTTTTCGTAACCAACTTTTTTAACGAAACGCGAAAGTTTTATAATCGATTTGGTTCATACGAATCGATTTACTCTTCGGCAACAGTTCGTACAGTTGAATAAATTCACTCACAGCGTCAAGTCGAAATGAAATTGTTTTCCTCTTTTTCTTGTTGTTGTAATTTTGCAATATTTTTGCACTTAACGTCCGTCCGTCCGCTGCGTATTGTTGTAACTACGAGTACTCAAAAATGTTTATGTTATTTTTTATTGTTGTGCAACAAAATTCGTTTTAACCGGTTTTTTTATGCAAAACGAAGAAGAAAAAACAAAAAAAATTGTTTAACTGAAACTGCGCCCAAAATATCAAAATTGAAGTTTTTTGTTTTTGTTTTTCAGATGTGCGACTTCTTTTGTTGTTGTTGTTTTTGGGATTTTTAAGGGTTTTCACTTGTTGCGGTAATTTACTTAAAATGCAAAAGTTTGCAGAAAACGCTTCGGTCCGTCCGGTCAGTGTGGGAAAGTGGCAAAGTGTGCAATGGTTTTTTTTAATGTTGCTGCTGCTGTTGTTGTTGTCTATGTTGTTTGTGCAATTTTGGGCTTGCATTCCACTTGTGCGGGTCGTCGCCGCACTGCGCCATGCCGCGCCGCCGTCGTCGTCAGTTGCGAAAACAAGTTTTAAGCGAGCGCAACATGTGCCGCAAAAATGTTTGGTTTTGTTTTTGTTGTTTTGTTTTTGGCAAAGTTGCAAGTATTTTCCACTCCGGTTTAAGCCAAAAAGGTGTGTTTCGCTGTTGAACTCAAAAGCGCGAAATTGATTTTTGGTTTTGTTTTTGTTTCGGTGTATGTGTGTGTGTGTGTGTGTGCTGAACATATTTTGTTGCCACCAAGTCGACATATTTGGGGTATCCATTTTTTTTTATTAAAACATATTCAAAATATTTTAATCAAATTTGGCAACATAGCGAAGAAATAACAAATTCCACGCTTAATCCAAAAAAGTCAAAAGTCAAATTTTTTAATCTAAAAAGTTGCAAGAAGCGGAGCCAACCGAGCCGAGGCGAGACGAGACGAGCGTCAAAATGCAAGAATGTGACTAAATCAAGCGATTATATCGCGAAAAGCCGCTTAAGCTTAGCAACAACATCAACAGCAGCGAACAACGAACAACAAACGTCGACGACAACGCGCAATCAGTGGCTACACTGACTGCAATCCACTCCGCACAACAGCGTCCAATCAACCAACGAACCAACTACCATTAGACGCCATTAAGTTATTGGCAAGAGAGCGGCAAAAGCCAGCCATACAAAATGCATTCAATGCACCGAGCAGCGTAAAATGTGCTTCTAAGTCCTTAAGGGCCGGATTAAACTTCGGTTAGACTCAAGGCCAATAGGCAGGATATTCGGCTTCCAGAGGGTTAACAAATTAATTTCAAATCCTCACTTCGAAAAAAGCCGTTGGTTATTATATATAAACGTATATTGTATATAAAAATTGGGCCTTCGACGCGGAACATCCCAGGCCGAACTTCGGTATACACAAACAAACAAAAATAATCTAAAACAGAAAGCTATTTTTCAATTGGAAAAGCAAGTATTTGACAAATCTTCTAAGACTATTGTCAGTGACATGAAAAAGCTTAGAAAAAAGAAAAAAAGCTCGAACTACACTCTGCTAGTTATTTATTTATTACGAACCAATTTCTAGTAAAACTTAATGAAGTTTTAGCTTCTCATATCTAAACTTTAAAGAAGAAGATTTTGATTGTGCTGCTAATAAAGCTTTCGTTCTGTTAAGCTCAACAAAACTTTAAGTTTACTTAGCTTATTTTAAAAAGTAGAAAAATTCCACTTGATCTAAGTGGAAATATATTTTTTGCAATTTACACTGCCTGTTTGCTGAAATCAGATTTTTCCAGGGGCCCTAAAGCTCCGTAGCCTATCGTAGTGGAGTGGAATGCTTGTCAATACACCGCTGAAGTTTTCTTAGTCGAACTGCTAAGAATGTTGCTATTGAATTATGCTGTTGTTGTTGTACTAAGTTGAAGGTATTAAAATACGGCGGCGCGGCCATTAGCCAAGGTTGATTGCAATATTTGCGGCGGCTGTTTATATATTTTCGAAATTTTTTTTTTACCACTTGGTTGCCATTTTTTTCTTTTTGTTGTTCTTTGTTCATTTCGTTCGTTTGATACCTTACTTAGTAAGCTGTTGCGCGGTGCTATTTAAGAATTTCAAGTCTGGGCTCGGAACAAAAATATGCACGAAAAAAATAAAAGCACCTAAATTAGTTTTGATATTGTTGTTGCGGTTGTTGTTGCTGTTGTTGTGCTGTACTTGTTACGTGAGAAAATTTTGAAATATGTTTTAAAGTTGGGTTTTTCGATTTGTCCGGTGTTACGCTTTCGAATGGAGCTGATCTGAAGCGGTCTGGCCTCCTCGTATGTTGAAACTTGCACACAGTTGGCTAGGCTGATTCGCTTGTTGATAGCTTATTTGGCGTTTGATAGCGTTTAGACACGCTAAGTAGAGGTGATTTGCAAAACGGTTGTCAACGGGTTTTTGCGTGCGACAATTTCCACTTTTTGGCACCACGCCTGAATCGATTACCTAAATAAATAACCACGAAAATTACATCAAAGCTGAAATTTGTTCAAGAGTTTTCGTCCGGGAATTCTCTTATGAACGTCTCGACTGTGTGCCCTAATGTTATTTTTCCTGTTCACACACAATGTCGGATGAAAAAATAAGTTTATCGTCTTTAAATTAGACTTTTTAATCCTACTGAGAATTGTCGGAGGAACTCGAGGGAAAGCTCCCCAGTAGTTTATAAATAGGCGCGATTTTTCGATAATACATTGTATTTTATATAAAAATACCACCCATTTTTCTTGATCTTATCTCGGGCCTTAGACTTTTAGGATGGATGGGTTGCCTCATAAACTGAATTTTTTTGACTGAAATAGTTGACAAAATTTATTATTACACTCTCTCACAAATTTTGGTTCGCCGCTTTGAGCCTTAATGATACCAATCTGAAATAAATTATACAATCAGACAAACTCAACCTTAAAAGAGTTTTGTAAAGTTAGCTCATATTTTTTATAACCTTCTAACTACCATTTTTCAGGTTCTATTTTTAAATCATAAAAGATCCATAAAATTAGAAATATTGGGTTGATATTTCTCGAAAAATAATGTCCATATAATTGTACAATTGGTCACTAATGTCCTTCCTGCTAAGGTTTAGAATAGCTTCTATCTTGATATAAACTAGGTCAATGAGTAGTATTGACTGTCGCATGCCTGTTTCGGCTTTCCAATGCTCAAGTAAACTTTCCTGGCAACAAGATAAGAGTATCAGAATTCCTCGCTGCTAGGGTTTTGAGAAGTTTAACACAATCCCATACCAGCTTTGATAGGAATGTGTTAACATGAAATACGTATTTTAATGGACTCAGATTTCGATCCAAATCACATGTTTATCGATATGCATACGAGTACAGTTTCAACGATTAATGGCACGATTCCGTAGATACTTTAACTGTTATTTTATTTATAAATTATAATTTATTGTATTTATTGAATTCTGGTTTACCCTTCGTAATAAGAGTTCTCTTCGTTTGTATAAAAACGCTTAAATAACGCTTGCGGTTTTTGTTTCCGAATTTGCACAAAATTACTTAGTAGTACTTACTTACTTACTTACTTAGTTAGTTTAAAATGCTACAAGTGCTAAAAATTTCTGATTAACACCAAACGGCGGCTTCGACTTTAAATTCTTCCTCTTCGCTTGGAAGTGTTTACTTAATTTATTGATTTTTTCTGCGAAATATTTGGAAAAAATTCCGTCATTTTTTTATAGCAGATCATTTAGCAGTTGAGCGTTTCGAGTGTGTTGCGCGCCGCGCCGATTTTAATTAGCTACACTGGCCGCGAAAATTAAACACTCGCTAAGCACTTTCTTTCTGAGTCAACCTTTAATTAACTCAAGCTGTGAAAAGCGAACCGAGTTTAATCATTTCACTATTAATTAAATTATTTATTACTACTCCAACTGCTTTAAAATTAAAACTCTTTGTCTATGAAAATAACGCAACAACAATTTAAGCGTAAATTTAAGTTAACGATACTCTCGATCATTAGAATTGAGTTATTTCGTTTTCTAGTTGCACGCAAAATCAACATAAATAATTTCTATGACCGAATGTATGACGGTCACAATAAACGATCGAATAGTTTCCAATTCCGAAATTGTCAAAGCGACATGAGAAAGATGAGAAGTCCGTCGCACTGTGGACGGATTCCTCATTGCTATGCCTTTGACGTTTTGCGCACTTAAAATGCTTCCTCGTTTCGCTTTATGCATTTTTCCATTAATTTTATGCTCACTTTTTTTTGTGTGGTCATTTTTAACATTTTTTTTTGTATTTTTTTTTAAAGGTAAAGGTGGGATCTACACGTCTTTACCGACAGATGATCATTTAGAGCCACGTCCAAATGCGGGATTTCAGTGTTTTTGCATTAACAATTACTTAAGTCATTTGTTCGGTTGAAGCTGGTTTCTTTTTTTTTCATTTTTATTAAATTTTTTTTTGTTCAATTGTTAACAACAAAGAGAAAACCCAGTTTAATAAATACTTGGTAAAACCAGTGAACCCATAATAATGGGTTAATGATAAAGTTTCTACAGCAGGTTTTTTCTTCTTCTCAAAGATTCGGAAAACTGTGGGATTTTCTTTTGTCAAAGACTGTAAACAGTGTAATTAATATTTACAAAGAATAAGTTAGAATTGTAAAAAAAAGTTGATTTAGTATGAAGATCAGATATCCAAAACCAAGCAAAAAATAACACTTTCGTTAAAGTTTTAATTTTATTTTTAAAAAATTGTGTTTACATTTTAAATATCTAATTTAACATTAAACTTAGAAAATTGTTGTAACATCAACAATAATCTAATTTGATTCAACAATTTTCGTAGGTTGAATGCTGCCCAACAAAGTTTTATTATTGAATTAACATTAATTTCATTAAAGTTTTGATATGCTCTCACTATCATTAAGATAAGTCAGCGATAGCAAAATAAATTGTTGAATTGAAATATTTTGTATGCACTAGAACCATGGTGCAACCGTTACAGGTAGCTGCAGTAATGCGAGCGCTCTCTTGCTAAATTCTATATTCACTTGTCAAAATCAATTGTCAAGGAAAGTAAATGAAAACTATGAATTTTGTTTTCTTAATTTGACGAGTTCAATTATTTTCAAAGTACTTTGACTTTCCCTCTCGGTCTTTTTGACAATTGATCTAAAAGTAAACTGTCAATTACTTGTGCTATTACTAGAATTTAAAAAAAAAATCAATTACTATCTGAGTTATTGAAATATTAAAGAAGTATATTTTTGATTCACTTCAACTAAGACAGGAAGTTGTCAATGCTGTTAAATGGCAAGTAACATGCTTTTTCGTTGTCTTTTGAAAATGTTTCAAGTCAAAAGCGCAAAGGAAATGACACTTAAATACTCCTGTTTTAATTTAGATTTTTAATTAAAAGTTTATGGGAAAATTCTTTCTTTCTCTGAGAACTTTAAAACTTAACAAAGATATTCAACCATGGTGTAATTGATAAATATAAGGTGAGAAAAGTAGAAAATTGTTCCTCTTCACCTCGGTATTGTTTCTCTATTTGAAAATTAATTTTAAAATTAATTTTTAAAGAAAGACAAACAAACTTTTAAATTAAACAGAAAAATAAGGCAGAAATCGAGGTGAGTTCGCTCAATTTGCGTTCTCATTTCTACGTTAACTGAAACTCCCCACAAAATTTTAAATTTTTTCAATAGTGTGATTAGCATTTTTTCTGAATTTTTATCTAAATTCTTACAGAGGCTTTAAAAAATAATTTTTTGTTTTCATTTTGAAAAATATTTAAATACATTAAAATGTATTTTCTTCTAACTCAACATTGTAAATATTTGCAAACCACATCCGAATGATGTTAAATTAACGAGCACATAATGAAGATTTCTGGAAGATTTGTCATATTTCTTTCTTTCTTCTTTTGTAGCACATAATTGTACTTTCCAACATAAAAACAATCGCCAACAAAACAAAACAAAACAACACAACAACACGATATAATGCAATACAAAACAATACAAAACCGAATGATTCATTAGGCGTCACTAATGATTAAATAAATTATCGTTTTTCTTCTTAAACAGAAAAAAATGAAATTAAATGAAATAATAATAAAGAAATTGTAAAACCTGAAAAGCCTTTCACATGAATAACGACTTTATCGCAAAATGTTAAAGCAAACTCATTTAGGTACTCACTTACTTGTTGGGTATACTCACAAAGTATCTGCCAGATTCGAGCGAACGAAGAAATCTATCTCGACTCGAGTGCATAAAACGAGTGAAAGATAATAAAACTTTTAAGAAAATTTCAAACGAATAACATTTAAATGAACAACAAAGTTACAAATAAGTATGCGTAACTCGAACTAGATTACGTACAATTCAAAAGCAGACGACTTGACTTTAAGGTACTTAAGTAATCATAAATTCATAAAAAAAAGCCCCCATAAGTAAATTTGCAATCTTAAGTAGAAAATAATAAAACCGCAAAGAAAAGAAAAGAAGGAAACAATAAAAATCAAATCAAATCGAAGTACTCAAGTCGCGAGACTCGAGCAGCGATTACAAATGCGCAAATTCACATGATTACTTTGCGTCGAGCGCACAAGTAATCACTTTGATTTATAATGCCCATTCCGTGATTGACTTGGCTCGAATCGAATCGAATAGAATCGATTCGAATCATTCACGTACGCAAATGTTTTTTGTTGTTATTGTTGTTTTTGTTTGCATTAATTGCATAAATTAATTTTGATTATTTCGGAGACGTTCGCGCTTCTGTGATAAGATATAAAAGTAAAGCTAAGCGCTTAAAAAGCTTTTCGAAAAGAATTTTAAATCAATGCGCCGGAAATCAGAAATAAATTGCAAAGTCGTCGAAATTTCCAAAGTAGAAACGTGCAACCGATTAATAATTAAACGTTAATTTGACTACGTCGCTATGCCTAGCATTGACAGCTGTCAAGCTAAGGAGTAGCGTGACAGCATGCATACGTTAACTTCGTTGCAACGAAGCGGATGCCAGGGGTATATACGTTTTGTGCTTCTGTTTGTAATGCCAAACTAAACGTATCCGTTTTCCTTTGTTTACAACAATACAAACTAGTGAGCAGTGAAAAAGTGGGCGTGGTCAAATAACTACCAAAGAGGTAAAATTTGTATTTTAAATTAATACAAAATCGCACAGAGAGATAAAAATGCTTGATTCAAATTTGAATTTTGTTGATTCAGAATTTATTTGTATTCATTAAAAAAAAAAAAGAAATTTCAATTATAAATGTTAATTAATACAATTAATTTCATATGTTTGTAGTTTCATAGAGTCTTTAGTGACTATTCATACAAAATATACACGATATTTTCAATTACAAAAAGTAAGTTTTAATTAAAACTTAATTGTTTCAATCAAGTAATTTATTATATTGATCACAATGTGCATATTTATATATCTACAACATTTTGCTTTGCTGGTCAAACAAAAAGTAATTATTTCTTTAGAGTGTATTTGAACTTCGGTCTAACCAAAGAAAATACTACAAATATTATTGAATTATACTAAACTAATAAAACTGTACAGTATAAATACAGTTTAATCGAATAATGCCATCAAGTTCCAATTTGAGAATTTGTATTGCATTCGCGCAGATTTTAAAACGGAAATCGAGCCGAAGTGTTTAAAATTTATATTTCAATTAAGTTTTGATTAAGAATTTATATGCCTACGTATCTACTTGTACATATACATACTTACCAACGCCGAGAGCCTATCTTATCAGCAGAATCAGTCAGTCAGTCAGTCTGTAAGTCTGTCAGCCAAGTCGAATCGAGTCAAGTCAAATCAAATCAGTTAGTTCGTGTTAGTCTGCTGGTGTAAACAACTCCGACAAGGTGTTAAATTTCCTCCTCCAGCACTCTAATTCAGTATTAATACACGCCAACAGAGAATTGTACATTGCTCAGATACATACAAACATACGAGTACATACAACAACGGATACAACCGATTCGCCGATATATAGAATGTTACTTATAGATTCGCGATTAATTGTCGGCGTTTAATTTTAGAATTTCTTATGGAAATATTTACGAACTGTGAAAAGGTTTGTAAGCTAAACTCTCCCGCCTTGCGTTGTTGACAAGATGTTCCGTTTCTAATTTCAGTTCGAGTTATTTTTATGGATTGTTTTGGTTTCTGTTTAGCCAATTTCACAGTTTCGCGAAAGTGTTAATTGTGCTCAATTAGTGGCTTAGATTTATTTGCGTACAAGTATCTCGATCGAGAGGGTCTTTCCAATTAGATGCCTGCCATGGCGCAGCGACCGAGACTCAACAGCCTCAAAGTGATTTAAAGTGGAAATACGCGATTTAAACCAGTGCGCGAAATATAAATAGATTTAATAAATATGTACGGAAGGAAATATCAGTTAAGATGCATACTTAAAGTGATTACAGTTATTACAAAATGTTGTTGTTTCGTTTTTTGTTTTCTTTTTGGATTACATGAAAATTACACAATTCTCTCTGTATCTGTCTTATTCAAATAGTATCTAACTTAGTCAGTGACCAACAACAAACCCAAGTTAAAACCCAACCAGAAGCCCTCTGATTGTTGACAAGGCGTTAAATGACTTCAAGCCTTGTTATAATTTACCGCTATTAAATTTTCTATATTATATGATCGATTATTAGTTAGAACTACTTCAAGCCAAGTGATATAACCGATGTATATGATGTATTGACATTTGTACGTGAAACATTTATAAAATATATTTGTATGTTGTATGGGAAATAAATCAATTCACAGTAATATATCAACTGGTGATACAATGTAACCACCTTTAGAGTAAAGTTAAGTGTTTAATTCAAGTCTAAATAGTTCATGTTCTTTGATTTGGTCTTCTAAAACTATATTAGGTACTTAACTTTTTGTTTATTACCTCGTACTAAATTATTTGTTAGACCTTTAGTAATTCTTTTTGCCTTACAAAATCAATCTGCTTTGAGTCTTGATCAAGATTTGTTTAAAGAATAAGTTGAATATTGCTCAATTATGAGCAGGTATAATTTTAAAATAAAACTTGTGCCATAAGATACGCTGATAGAAATTCATAATTTCTTGGGAGAGATAATTTATGTATAACTTTTAAGGTTGGAGTATATTGTAATATATACTAATTAAATGAGTTTTACGAAACCTCGAGAAATACTTTCGTAAGTCTTTTATCCTGTACCCAGGATAGTGTCGGAATAAGAAAGGGATGATGTAATTAGATGGGAATATTAGCAGATAAGTTCATACGCTATTCCCCAAACTTAACGAATGAATTTCAGAAGATTAGGTATAGAGAGATTATGATTATTTTTTATACTTAATACATCACTGACAAGTATCCGCAGTCTCGCTCTTGCAATAGCCGGACACGTACAAAGGTAATGCTCTGTAAGTGTTTATTAAAATTTCTTCCTGCATTTAAAATTCCACGATATCTTATCTTGGAATTGCAGCATTTTAAACCAAAGAATCCAGTTAAAGAATGTGCGCCGGTTGTTGAGTGAAGTGCTTTTATGTAAGAATCGATACTCTTCTGTAACTCCAAGTGGTATGAGTATGCTCAATTGTTTTTCATTAAATAATACTTACAAGCACGAGTATGATACCACTTTTAGTGCATAACCATTTCCGATGTCCCCATTTTCTTGTAGTATTAATTAAGTTTATTGTCAACAAGTCCATTAACATTCTTTGAGCATAATACTGTCTGTCCTATTTAACCAGCCATATAACCAACACTCTTAACCAGCGTTTCTTATTTTTGATTTGCAGATCAGCGTCTATAACCACCACAGCGACAGCAAAAGCATTAGCAACATTAGCGGCAACATATTCAGCAACATATCAACATAAGAATTATTATGCCACTAATAACTCAATTCCCAATAATTACCAACGGAAATTGCCAAGATTAAGACGCCAATCAACCGAAGCAGCAATCAGCAATACTCAGCAGCGGCATCAGCAGCAGCATCCGATTTTACAACTTCGGAGCAATACGCCGCGCTTCTGAGCGAGAGCAAGAGCCAACCAAAATGGAAAACAACAACGCCACAAATATTAATAATGGTAATAGTGAATCGCTGGAATCCAAAGATGAAGTTGATTTCGTTGTTGTGTCCAACAATAATAACAACAACAACAATAACCATAATATCCGCGATAGCGACAAAGCGATTAGCAATCGAATAATCGACAACAAAGATGCCAACTCTCGAAATAGCAACAAATCAGCCGTTCAATCCAAAACGAATCCAAATCGTGTGCCAAACAACAAAGATTCCACGCCAAATTCCAAAAGCAAAAAGAAAGGCAGCAGTTCTACAGACTTCTCGGGGGAACCAAAGAAGGTTAGCTCCACCAAGGAGCGTCTTTCACTGTTCTCCTTCACCAAGAAAATTAGTCAAAAGTCCACGAATGTTGCTCCTTCATCGCCCAGCAAAGAATCATCGTTTTCGTCATCATCCGCAGAGAAATCGTCTGCTGATCAGCCTTTAAAACCAGTCTCGCCTCCCGCATCGCTACCCTGTACGCCACCCTTTGTGCCTATTGGCACACCGCCGCGTCAACATAAATTCGTGAAAAGCTCGTCGCTAGCGCGTCTGCTTGGCAACACCTACAATGCTAAGAAATTCGAAAAGTCCGAACAGAAGCGTCTGGCCAACGATAGCAAATTTAATACTTTTGGCGGACGCAGACGTGCCAATGGGCCGTATTTAGAACGCTTCAAACGTGCGAAGGAGGACGGTGATGTTGCAAGCAATGGCGGCATAACTTTGACAACAGATTCTCGTGATCTTTTTGGCGGTAGTCGCAATGAGTTAGTATGTCTTGAGCATATGCCCGAGGGTGCTCGGCCGGCGGGTAGTGATGACTTGGGCGCCAAGGCTATGCGCACGATTTCGCGCAGTTTGGGAAAGTTATGGTGGAAGCGTTCACAAAGTGTTGAGATAAGCACACCGGATCCGGAATTTAAGGTGTCATACTTGGGCAATGTGCTGACCGGTTGGGCCAAAGGTGAGTGGGGGCACTAAAATTATATTGATTCGAATTTTCCATATTTCTTGATATAACGTCAATACTTACATTTTAATTTACTGCTTCTTCAGGTGAGGGTTGCGTCGAAAAGCAACTAAACACACTGTGGCGCAACTACACGCAAAACAACAAACCCGACGTTATCATGCGCATCAAAGTGTGCGCATCCGGTCTCAAGGCGACCACACGCCAGCACGGCCTTACCGAATACTGGGCCAATCGCATAACGCACTGTTGTGCGCCTAAAAACTATCCGCGTGTCTTCTGCTGGATCTATCGACACGAAGGACGAAAACTGAAACATGAGCTGCGCTGCCATGCGGTGCTTTGCAGCAAGGAAAAGATCGTGCAGGACATTTGCACGACGCTTAAGGTACGTTTGTCACTCAAACTTAAGACCTAGCTAGATTTTTAATTAATTTCAAATATTCCCTTACATTTGCAGGAGAATCTTGAACGCGCTCTGCGTGAATTTAAACGCGAGAAAATTCTCAAGCAGAATGCGCGTCTGAGTCTGGCCAATGCCGCATATGACAATCCCAGTTTGCCGCGTCGCAAGATCTTGCTAAGCGTTGGCGGAAATAATTACAGACCACCGCTAGAGCGTTCTAAGTCGGCGCCGAAGTTGATGGCTATCGAGGAAGCCATTGGCGAGGAGGAAGGCGATGATGTCGAGGAAACAAATGAGCCCGAAATGAAGTCGTGCTGTCAGAAGGATTCACTGTATCCGGCCATGACATTGGGCAGGCGTCGTTGCCGTCGTGGACACTCAATACGACGCACTGGCAAGACCCGACCATGCTTTGGCAGTGGCGAGGTCTTTGTCAAACAGACACTAACGCACAAACATGCCGACGGTTGTTGCACCAGCAGCAAGGATACCAAAGACACGACTGTTGTGGCTTCGGCTGCGGCAGCGTCTGAAGCGGCAAAGGAGCAACAACAGTCGCTGGTGGAGGAACAGCGTAATAGTTATGGCTCCGATGATTCGGATGACTTTGAAAAGCTACTCAAATACAATGATTACGACTCGAACGCCACCTTGGCCAATGAATTGATGCCCTACTTTGAGATGCAACTGCATAAGAACTCAAACAGTTTGAGCCTGGGCAGTCTCCGTGAGCTGAAAGATATTGTTGTTGCTGATCCGATCGATGATGGCGAACCATTGAGTCTCTTGCCCACCATTAATAGCGATCCTAGTGCCGATCCTGATGCGGAATTCAGTTTGAATGTACGCAGAGAAACCGATTTAGATGATGACGATGATGCTGAGGTAGTAGTCGGCTTGCGTCGTGCTGGCGTCTGCAGCGATGGCGAAGAGGATTACTTGGATCCGCTGGACGAAGACGATATGTACTTTCGACAGGCATCAATATTGAATATGTTGCATCGTAACTCGATGCGCAAAATGGCGAATCTTTCGCTTAGCAGCGATGAGGGTAGCAGCAGCATAGAGACAAATGCCTCCTCCAGTTACCAAACTCACCATCAGCTCCAGCATCGGCATCAGTTGCAATCTTCTATTTCGTCGGATGCTTCATCTACGGCCACTTCTGCCTCTGCAGCGGCAACACATGAGAATCTACAAGGAGAACGGCAGCATAAACAGCATCACCAACTAACTGCGGACAGTGATGAAGGTTCGATTTCAAGTGGATGCGAGACTGCAAGCACGGTCACCGCCAACCAGGACGATTTATCGCTAAATTATCGCCAGAGCAACAGCAACCCATCTTCATTTGGTTTGGAACTAAGCATGAGTAACGGCAACGAACACGGCATACTCGATGAAGAGCCCATTACTGTCGAGGAGATCTATCAACGTTTGGAGTCGTCGTCACGTCTGCACGGACGTCACAACAGTGATGCGACCACTTTTAGTAGTTCCAGTTCGATAACCCTCAAACTGGGCGGCAGTTCGCCCGCAACTTCAATGTGTGCGGAACTCGATGGCAGTGGCAATGTCAGTACAGATGCGACTAGTGGCAGTACGACATCAAAAGAGCGTAACAGACGCTTGCGTCGTCAGTCAGCGGCACAGCGAGAACAACGCGACGATTCTGATTCGGAGTGCAGCGATGAATCGGGCTATGTCGAATTTCAGGAGCAACAAGCCGGCGGTATGAGTGCAACAAAGATTGAAGAAGTGGCAACGAGAAAAATTCCGATGTCACCGTTAAAACCTCAACCACCACCGAAACCGTTGCCGAGACGTTTACTGGCCACAAATAATACCACAACTGCGGTCTAGAAGGTCTGGGATGAAGTGGAGAAAAAGCTAAGAGACTGCAAGTGGAATTTTGTTTTTCAATCGAAGAGACTGCAATGAATGATATAAGATATATGGAGAGATAAGGAGGGCGAGCGAATATTGAGCAGGCCGTAAAGCCCCAACCACAACAAATTTAACTTGGCTAACTTCGAGAGAGAAATCAAACTCACAAAGAGTTTAAGGAATAAGGAAGAAAAATATAAATGTTTACATTTGTGTAGAGACGGAGTCTACATATATAGAAAATAAGCTTATCTTTTCAGCTGGTTAATTTAGGTTTGTTGTGGTTGGGTTCTTAAATAAATCACAAAGAGAGAGAGAGAGAGTGAGAGATAGAAAAATAAGAGAGAAAGTGAAATAATATGTGCTATGAAATTGAGTCAGTTTGATGATATATTCATTTAACTAATGAATCATTAGCTACTCTAACTAAATGCTAATCTGATGAATTATTCATTAATCGAAGGAAATATTTTTTAATCTAATGAAATTTTATCTAATAAAATATTCATCTAATAAAATATTCATTGAGATAATAAATTCAGAAATTATTATTATGAAATATTCATGAATTTATAGAAATATATATTAGTTCAATGAAATGTTCATTAAATTCTTGAATATTTCATAACATTGCAATGAAATATTCATTGCGTTTTATAAACATTTCCTTAAATGCATGAATATTTCATTAAAAATAATTTTTCATTAAATCAATGAAAATGTAGTTACTAAATTTAAAGAAAATATTCGTGCCTAAAATTATTATTTTTTATAAAATTAATCATAAAATAAATTTTACAAAATAATCCATAAACGTTTTAAACATTTTAAAGAACATTTCATAAATTTAATGAACTTTTCATTGGGAATCTGAATGACTTTTTAAAATCGCGCATACCGCAATGGTCAAATTTTAACTGCATACATACAAACATATATTATTAAAGTTGGTCAGGTTCTTAGCGATATAAACGAATTAATGAAAAGTCTAACCACAAGTGAAGCTAATGACTACGTTATACATATGCATATATATACATGAATATATATGCATATATATACATGAATATATATGCATATATATACATAAATAAATATATATATATATATATACACGACTTTTCACATTCAAAACATTTCAAACCATAGTCCCAAAAAATAAAAAATTGTACAAATTTTATATAGCAGGGGTCCGCAGCGACCCTCTACAAATCAAGTTAGTATATAATGATATACAAACATACATACATATATATATATATATATATATATATATATATATATATATATATATATACATACAAACATACATTACATACATATAAATATTTGCAAATGCACAAAAAAGTGAGCCCTTGCGGGCCACAAGCAGCGCTAGTTGAAACCCCAATAATTGTAATTGAAACTTTATTTAATTATGCTTTATTTTTATTGTTGTTTTACAGTTATTTAATTCATAATTTGTTGCATCGTGTTTCTATTTTTTTATTTTATTTTTTTGTAATTTTATTTTAACAATTTTACGATTTACTGAATTTTACATTTAACATTAAAAGGAAGAAAAAAAAGAGAAAGAGAAAGAGAAGAGAAGAGAAAAGGTTCTACCAACATTTGCATGCAAACGATTTGAGTTATCGACTTTTATTATTATTTTAATGGTTATTATTATTAATATTATTATTATTATTATTTTTTATTGAATTTAATTGAAAATGTTTATCATTTGATTTTGTATATTTTTTTATTTATACGCTTTCTTTAAGTGAACTATCACTGTTATGAAGAAAAAAATGAACGAGATGAATTTTATTCGTAGTTTTAAGCCTATCGAAAAATGTTTATGTGAAATTTATTTTTAATTTTTATTTTGTGTATTGAATTATTTTCTTGCGATTTTATTGTAATTTTTTTTAATTAAATTTAGTTTTTCTTCGATAATTTTCGATGCTATTTTTTACAAATTGAGTTTACTGTAATTTTGAAAATGAATTTAAAAAAATATCTTTTGTAAAAAGTAGTTGTAAGTTTCACCGTATGTAATCGTATTGATATACTTTAAATAAATATATACATATATATTTTTATTATATTTTATATGTCGAAAGTCTTTTTATTTACAAAAACGAAAAACGTTTTTATGAAAACTTTAAATTAATTTTACCGATTTGCTGTTTAGTAAAAGTGAAAGATTAACAATTAAGAGAATATAATCCGCCGTGAGGGGAGCAACGTCAAAAACCCAACCCATTCCGTCGAGCTTTAGCCGGAGTAAACATGCCACCCGACAAAGCATTGATCAGTTAAAAACCCTTACGCAGTGTTGCCGCCACTTTTAAAAAATATGTATCAGCTCGAGTGCCCAAAATGTATCATATGCATCACGGTGTAATAAACATAAGGCGAGGAAAGTAGGAAGATGTCCCTCTCCAATTATTTCGGTGCGTAAGAAACAACGGTAACATCATTATTAAACATGAATTGGTATGCGAAACGCGCGAACTAGTTGAAGAGGAATAGCGAGGGTATTTTTTTATATTTACATTTATGCATCTGAGACTAAAGATGTATTTAATGACCTATGTATAGTAAAATTGAACGAGGAACATTTTTTAGAAACTATTAAGCTTCTAAATTCCATTTTTCTGGGTCTACAAAAAAACGGTCGAAGTTTTAAATACCCATAAAACATTGACAAAAAATGGGCGTGATTCGATAAGAACTACGCCCACCTCTTACGTATCTCTCCTCTTAAGTGCACATCCCGCTTAAGTATCAAATTGTTTTAGATTTTATCTTTTCCCATAATTTACATATGAATTTCCCCTCTTAAGAGCATTTCCGCTTAAGTGCCTCACCCGGTTACCTACCCACTATTCTTTAATTTAAAACAACTTTACTTTAAGTTTTTCCCTTTTAGTTCACATTTGAAATCGAACATTTTTTATGTGAACAAAACGCAAAGTTCAGTTTTTTAATGTTTATTGTTGAATAATTCGACTTACTTGTCAGGTTAAGTTAAAATGCATGATGCATAGTTGACATCTCTTAATGCGTGGAGATACTGTATTTATATTTTCTGATTGTTTAGCGCTAGGGCTATTGTGGCTCTGGTTTTCTGGTGCTATTCCTTTCCATTTAAGATATTGGTTAAATATTGGTTTGAAAAATGTTTTGTTGTTTTATGTTCATAATTGATTCACTTTTGATTGATGGTTATTTAACTTTCAGAGCTTACATATGTAAGCTCTGGTCCACCTGATACAAAAGCTTTAAGCAGATAATCACAATAATATGTAAACATAAATTTTTAATACACGTTTTCATTCTTTAATTTTCATTTACAATTAAACAGTTTGCCTAAAATAATTCCACTTTTAAATTGTTCGAGTGGGCATGTCAGCAGTCACAAAACGATTTACTGACAGGCGGCCGAATGAAAGGAAATGACGCCTCGCTTCTGCAGCAGACCGCAAACGGTGTTGCGGAAATCGCGAATTGAGCTGTCCTGGAGCTGCTGGTTGAAAACCTGAATGAGATGAAAAAAAAAAGAAATAAAATCGAGTTTACATGCGCATTCGGCATTTGGTCGGTCGGTCGGTCGGTCGGTCGGTCGGTGATGCAACTTACGCGCTCATAGACAACGGTGGGCACAAACGACGGCGCATACGACTGCGTGATACGCTCCGCTTGCAGCTGGAGATAAGTGCCCATGTCGGTGCGCAGACAGGCGTCAATGTCGCTCGACAGACCCGCAAATTCGGCGCACTGCAACAATTTTACCAACGAGACAAACAAACCAAGAAAAAAAGTTGATGTCGGTTATTTTCGATTGTATGCTTTTAGTCCACAGCGTAGACTTACATGCTTTATGCTGGACTTGTCCTCAGTCGTCATTTGGCAAACGGCGAACTTCACTTGGGCTGCCTGGTCCGCGGTCTGATGCAGCACACAGGATTGCATGCGATTGCCCGCACATTCCGCCGGTCCGTGTTGGCAGTAGAACTGGGCGCCATTGTTTTGTGACTGAAATATCGGCAGCGAATTTAAAATCGTTACTAAAGGATGTACTCGTATGCGTATGCAACTAAAAGACAAATTGAAGTTATCTCAAAGGCAGAAGAAGAAAGATGAAACTGGGTCAATGTGCTTCTTATTTTGGCTTGGATTTTGTTGGTCTTGAACATGTTTATAAGCTTATTTTCAGATTTCATTGTACAAGTCATTTTGCTTGTTGAAGTTATTTTTATCAGTTACGCGAATGAGAGTTTAAATAAAACCGATTTTTTCAGGCTTTATGCAAAGTTAAAATTTAATCTAAAATGTTTTGAAAATAAAGTTTGTGTTATCAATTTAAGTTTTGGGATTTTCGAAATTTGTAAGATAAATCATTTGTTGACGCTGTTTTCAAAATCTTTTGGCTTTTGAAAATATTTCTCTTTAAGATTCGTTTATTAAACAAATGCATTGCTCGAGGATTTCGTCGGTAGATGAAGTCTTTATTTCTCAAATATTTCTAAAAGTGCAACGGCCATAAAATTTTGTAAATGGGAAATTCAAAAAAAAAAAAAACATTTCGAAGATATTTTGGGTATTTTAACTGAAATTCTTGTATGAAGAACAACTCAATATACCCTTCAGTACTTGCTTACACTTGGCGAAGGGTATACAAATCTGAATTAACCTCTTAAATTCATACTTTTATAACCTTCGCCATTTGTAAGCACGTACTGAAGTTCAATATTATACCTTTTGTTCTTCCATTTGTAACGCCCATTAGGAGGCGTGTTAGGTATGACAATATATAAGTTGTTAGTCTTCAAAAGAAAAACGAAAATTTTGGAATATTTATTTCTTAACATAGTCTCCTTCTAGCTCGATACACTTGACCCAGCGATGCTCCAACTTCTTTAACCCGTCTGCAAAATAAGTTTTTTCGATGTCTGCAAAGTAGGCCTCCATCGGGAGGTGAGGCTAAGTTCTTATTGAACTACCCACGTAAAGTGGCTACTCTGTGCCGTCTTACTCATTGGCAGAGTTGAAATAGCCATGCACCATATCAATTAGCAAAGAATTCAGCTTTCTTTTGTACTTTTTACAGCAAATTTTTATTTTTTAGGTTTAATTGTGTTCTTCAAAACTTTCAATAATTTTCATAGTCACGGACTTAGACTTTAAATCAAAATTCATTTTCCTTCAAATGGTTTAGTGAAATTAAGGGATTACAGCCGCGGATTAAGAGATTTACTATGTGAACTCCTATTCTAGAAGCTAAGTTTTAAGATAAGCAAGATCGGACAAAACCTATGAGTATGTAAAATGTTTTGGACTCTCACCTGAGACTTTCCGAATGGCACCAATGTTATGTCGATGTAATCCTTAAGCACATCGTAAGAAGGACCCAACTGCCGCTCCATGAAACTTTCGCTGTCTGGACAAAGCGATTCGTACAGCACCAAAACGTCGAGCTGGATAGTCAAATATAGAAAAGTTTATAATATTATTAACAATTATTTAAATTGCGTGCAGAACACAAATGTAATACATATGTACAGATGTATAAGTATGTATGTATGAACGTTATAATTATGTGAATTTCAAACTCAGAACTTCGGACGACAATCGAGATTGGTATGAGAAGTAAAAATGAATAGACAAAATTATTGTTCGAATTAGAAAGTGGATATCGTTTTCAAACTGATCACGACGTCATGTAGTTTATGTATACATGCATATAAGTATGTATTAAATATGATAAATTACATTAAATTATATGACTAAACAATTTGGATATTATTTATTGTAAATTTGTTAGATCGCATTAACATGTTTTAATGTAAATTTTGTACATTGTTACTCATACAAAGATATTGTCAATGTAAAACTCATAAGTACCCTGTGGGAAATGCAACCAATTTGAATTTTTTTAAGAAAGTGATCTCATATATAAGTATTTTACTTGAAGTCGTCAGTTTTTCTTTTCATATATTCGAACTAATTTAATATTAGTTTATTTTCTATTAATTACTACAAAAGTAGTTTATTTTCTACTGGTTTAACAGTAATTAAAGCATATTTTACCAGAAGAATAGTCAACCTTTCAAACTGAGAGATATCAAACCTCTCTGAAGTAGTAAGCATCTTAAGTTCTATTTATACTCTCCCTATCCCTAATCTTCTGAGATTCGTGAAACAAAAAAGTTTGGGGAATGGAATATGAACCTATCTTCTAATTTTACCATCTAAATACTTTATTCCTATTTCACTCCTTTAGTATTCCGACACTATCCTGGTCACAATGGTCCACGAGAACTGAACTATGGTCCCATACCAGCTCACACTTAACTCTAAACTATATACTCGAACGAAGTGGTTTACTATAAGGTTCCTTGGAATTAGGGTCATTATTGAAATTTTATCAATGAAAAATAATTTTTAACTAATTATTAATTGATTGATTGATAATTAACTTCTTTTAAATTATTTACATTAGTTGAATTTGAAATTAGTTGAAACTGAAGTAGTTTCAAATTAATTGAAACATATGCAAGGGATGACAATTGACACTTGACTTAACAATTCCAATAGGGAATCTCATCAGTACCAAGATTGGTAATTCGTTTTATCACAATTTTACATAAGATTTCGTTGTTCCTTCACTGTGGCTTAAAGAAAAAGTAATTTTTTTACAAGCTTTTCTTTAAAATAAAATTTTATTGAAAGCAACTTTTTCCTTCTCCATTTTTATAATTTTTTAAACAAATATTTTTGTAGCAGGTTTGAAATATTTATATTAAAAAATGTCTTTTAAATTGTTTAACTGTTTTTTTTAATAAAAGTGTTTTATAAACAATATTTTGACATACCTTTTTACTCTGTTGCGCCCATATCGAACTGACCATGCCCAGAATGACGACCACAACTAATTGAACTTTTAACATTTTTCAAACAATTTTTGGAGTATCTTTTCGATGACTCAATTCAATTCGATTCGAAGATTGTCTGTCCACGCTTCCGTAAATTAGCACTTGGCGCAGCAGTTTTGCGAGCGTTTCTGTTCGATTTCAATTCGGAGTTGAAGCCTTTATTTTAAGTTTCTCGCGTTGATTTAATTTTGTCGAATTTAACTTTTTTAATTTTTTAATTTTGTGTGTTTTTTTCTTTTGAATTTTTGCTGCGAATGCGTTCAGATTCAAGCGTCCAGCGCGATTGAGACAGTTTTCTGTTTTGCTCAGTTCAGCTCAGCTCAGTTCAACTCAGCTGGGCTATCGATTACGATTTCTCGATGGCCAAAAGTCGTCGTCGTCGTCGTAAAGTGGTAGCGGAGGCGGCGGCAGCGGTAACGTCTGCGATGACGGCGGCGCTAAGCACCTTTTCATGGTGGCTGGTCGCTTTGGTCGCTCATAATCCGGTTTTGAGACGTTCGCGCGTTAATGCTCACCATACATCACCACCGAAATACCAATTCGCCCGATACATGCGCTTGTATCTCGCGGATACTTATGCACACAAATGTTTTTGTTGTTGTTGCTGCTTGTTTCTGTTGTTGTGGTCGTTAGTTTGTAACTAAATGAATCAATGAACAAATGTTTTTTCTTTCTTCTCCGTCTGTTTGTGGGTTTCTGTGTTCTTTTTCGACTCGTGCTCTACATTTCGGTCGACATACACCTATGACCGTCTGTCCGTCTGCGTGTCTGTCCATTGTCTCCCTATGGTGATCTGGATTTTTGTACCGTTTTCTATTTAACTTTTGATTATGAAGATATTAGTCAAAATTTTCAAGAATGCAATTCTTTGTTAAATGGCAAAAGTAAAAATTTTACAAAAACTAAAGAATAATTTTTCTGTTTAAAAAAACGAACTGACGAACTGAGAAAACGATTTGTTTGTGATAAACAAAGCTTGTTTATGGTAAATTAAGAAGTCTTGTTTATATATTGTATATTGCCAAATAAATATTTGATTATTAATTGTAATGGTTTAGTCCGATGAAATATGTTTTAAAATAAACGAAATTATGTTAGGCTAAATAAATCTTTTTAGCTACAAATAAGTCATTATTTGGAATAGAGTTTTTATTTTGAAATATAAAAAAAAGTTTGTTTTCTTTAATTATATTTTAATATATATAACTGAAGTAAGAAATTTATATAGAAATAATTTTTACAGAAAATGTTTTACCTGTGGTTAGATTTGTTCCAGGGACTTTCACTCAGCTGATCATTCTGTGTTTGGGTAGCAGATAGATTTAGATATATATGTATATATATTATTGATCAGAATAAAAAAAACTAAGTCGATTTAGGCATGTCCGTCTGTCTGTCTAGCAGCATTTTTAGTTAATACTAAAGAGAGACAACGGTTAGAGATATTGAGCTGTAATTTAGTACTTTTATGCTGTTATGCCCTCGACGAACTGACCATGAACCACCCTAGTCTGATTAAGATATTGAACAATGTGCCGCATTTGTAATAGTCGGTAAGACCGACTATAATTTCTTACTTGTTGTATTTGTTTAAGTAAAGCTTTATAACCTCAAATGGTTTTTTTGGTAAACGAACATTGTACATAAAATATCTCAATCAAATAAGGTTGGTTCAGGATTCTTAAAAAAATATTATTAAACAAAAATATTGTGTAATTTTTGTAAAATACTTTTAAAAGTGTCGGTAAGAACTGCTTAAATTTACTTGAGAGTTTTAAATCGAAAGCCAATATATATAATTTTAGAAAAAATTTTGTTATTATATATAAATTAATAAGAGCTAGTCTCCAATTGTTCCCGTAGTTTTCCCGTGCTTTGAAAAACTTTCTATTAAATTTGTTGAAATTGAAAAATGTCAATTCCTTTGGTAAGTCATCGATTCTAAAGGGTCTTAGTATTAAAAATATTAAAAAAGCTGATTTTTTATTAACATTTTTATAATTCTAGAAATTCTGAAAATTCTGGAAGTACTTTAAAATTTATTAAAAATGATAAAATTTGAAAATCGACTGCAATACCAAAATTTCAACTTTAACGGTCATTCGTTAACTTTTGTACTGCCGCGACGAACGCGACCGCGCACTTCTATTGTGAATAGTTAAACTCAAACTCACGGCGAACAGCTGATTCGGTGGCACTATCAAAATATTTTTATCATTCGAACTTTTTTGGGCGTCGCAAAACTTGTTTTTCATTGCGGTTAAGAAAGTGTTTTTCTCTAATTTCCTTCGACCGAAGCCAAAAGCCACCACAACAAAATGAAAAAGAAGGTGCTGCTAATGGGGAAGAGCGGCTCGGGCAAGACGAGCATGCGTTCCATCATCTTTGCGAATTATATTGCCAGGGATACGACGCGACTGGGGGCGACAAGTGAGTACGCATAAAAGCAAAATCCATTGCAAAGTAATTTTAACTTTTCCAATTGCCATCATCCGCAGTCGACGTGGAGCACTCGCACGTACGCTTCTTGGGTAATCTGGTACTGAATCTGTGGGACTGCGGTGGGCAGGAGGGCTTCATGCAGCAGTACTTTGCTTCGCAGCGCGACAACATCTTCCGAAATGTGGAAGTGCTGATTTATGTGTTCGATGTGGAGTCACGCGAGTTGGAGCGTGACGTCCATTACTATCAGTCGTGCCTGGAGGCGCTGCTGCAGGTACGCTAGCTTTGCACTAATATTTAGATAAATTAATTTTAACGCTTTCGATGTTTTTGCAGAATTCGCCTGATGCCAAGATCTTTTGTTTAATACACAAAATGGATTTGGTCGCGGAGGAGCAGCGCGAGAGTCTCTTCAAGGATCGCGAAGATGACTTGATACGCTTGTCGAGACCAGGCAATGTGACGTGCTTCCGCACCAGCATCTGGGATGAAACGCTCTACAGGTAACATTTTAAAGCAAATTTTTCTTAGTCCCATTTAATTCTTTACATAAGTATTATAATTACCTATCTCTTAAAAACGTTTACAGGGCCTGGTCCAGCATCGTCACAATGCTTATTCCCAATGTGGCGGCTTTGGAAAATTCGTTGACGCACTTTGCTAACGTCATCGAAGCGGACGAGGTGTTGCTCTTCGAAAAGGCCACCTTTCTTGTGATCTCACACTGTCAAAGCAAGAAGAATCGCGATTCGCATCGCTTCGAAAAAGTCTCGAATATTATCAAACAATTCAAGCTGAGCTGCTCGAAGCTGGGCGCAAAATTCCAATCGATGGAGGTGCGGAATAGTGCGTTCGCAGCCTTCATCGACACGTTTACGAGCAACACGTACGTCATGGTCGTCATGTCAGATCCGACTATACCGTCCGAGGCGACACTGGTCAATATACGCAATGCGCGCAAATATTTCGAGGAACTAGAGAATCCGAATAGCAACTCGATGGTCAACCATCATCCGTATCACTGATGATGGCATTGATGCTGGTGCAGATGCAGTCGATGTGGCTACGGACGGGGTTAGGAATGTTAATTGTGTGTGAATACACGTTTTGGTCTACTGCTTATATTTTGTTCTAAGATTTCCAATTGAGGGTGACTCTAGAATTCGGTCTATTGTTAAAAAGGTAACCTTAGCATTGTCGTATACAATTTAAAAATTAACATGTTACTTAGAAGAAGTTTATGTTTTCCATTTATTTATAAACAATATCGAGAATAATAATAATATTTTATACGATAGTTACATAAACACAAACACACAAGCTCTTCAAAATGTTGCAAACAATTTTTTATTATATAACTCTTCTTTTATATATATATATATTATCTTAATGCTATTAAATTAGGAAATAAATAAAAAAACTTTTATCTTCAATTCAGAATATGGGCAGATTTATGCAAGCAACGAAAAACTTAGCAATTTTATTTTTTAACGAATCTTAACACTAAAATCGGTTTATTGGCGGAGGTCGCTTTCTTAGCTGAAAGCGTCATGTGATGGAAAACTTTCGCTGCTTTTTGAACGCTGCTAAAATTGACAAACGATTGTTGGTCATCTAAGCAAGTCTTCCGTTTGAGCTTTATTTTGTTTGATAGTTGATTAAATTATAAGAGCAGTCGGCTGTAAAATGTTTTGCTGCAACAACGCAACAATTCGCCCAGGTCGGTTTTTTTTTTAAGATTCTTAACCTTTTCACTGTTTTTAAACGAATGAAGAGTTTTAAAAACAAAAACAAAAATTTAAAGAAGCTCTTTTAGAAAATTGGCGCTCTCCATATTTTAAACAATTAAACGTATTTCTTAAAAAGTCTAAAGCAGAGCTGCACGAATACGTTATGATTCAATAACGTTATTTTCGATAACGTTATTCTTCAAAAAACGAAAACATTAAATCTATCTCTATTATATAAAAATGAATTCTTCTTTCTTTCTTTCTTTCTTTCTTTCTTTCTTTCTTTCTTTCTTTCTTTCTTTCTTTCTTTCTTTCTTTCTTTCTTTCTATCTTTCTATCTTTCTTTCTTTGTACCAAATGGGCGTCTAAACCATTCATCCGGTTGTGATGAAATTTTGGGGAGTTGCTGTGCTCACGCCAACTTAGGTTTAGGGCAAAGCAAATTTTGTCACGCCCACGTATTACGCCCACAATTTGTAAAACTAAGTTAAAATATTCGATTATTTCGCTAATATTGGCCCTAAAAATCTGAAATTGGGTATCTGAGTTTGTATTGGCACTGTCTATAACTTAACTAAAAATGGGCGTGGTTGGATCAATTTAACGCCTACTTTCCAAAAAAAAGTGTGGATCAATTTCACGCCTACCATCATTGCTCAGGAACTTGATGCGCTATATAGAAAACATGTAACGGGATGCACCAGGAAGAATAACAGGATATACAAAATCTGTCACGCCCACTTATTTCGCAAACATTTTGTTTAATTAAGTGAAAATATACGATGACATTACTAATATTGCTCCTTTAAAATATGAGATTTTGTTTCAGAGTTTGTATACCGATAATTTCACCGCCATAACTCAGAATCGCTACAACGGGGAGTACCGGGAAGATCTGCTAAAAAAAATTTAAGTGGCATTGCAACGCATGCCGGGCATTCGCTAGTTTAAAATATAACGTTTTTGATAACGTATTTTAGTAACGATATTCGAAATGAATAACGTTTTCGTGCAGCTGTGGTTTAATGGTACAAAATCTTGTCTTAAATTAATGTAAAAAATACATTCTTGTGTTAAATGCCATCAATAATTTATTACAGTTTTTTTTTTACAAATTTGTTCGTCTTACAAAAATTGTTTTTACATATTTTGCTATTATAAAAAGATTCGCTTAAATTAGTTTTACACTTTATTAGACTAAAAATCCTAAAAAATATTTGACAAACTTAATGTGAAGATTTAAATGGATTTTTTCGTGTACAATTGACAAAAACAAAAAATTTACAGCAACTATTTTGAAGAAGTAGAAAATGAAAATTATTATCACAGTTACAGCCGCCTTTTCTGTTGTGGTGTGAACTCCTCCGTGTGCCGCGAAACGAGCCATCATGAGTAAAACTGTCGCACTTCCTGTGACAGGCGATCCACACTGCTCTCATCGACGGCCACAAATTGCTTAGCGCCGCGACTAAAATAGTAAATGTCGCCGGTGTAGATGTCGAACCAGAGCGCGTGTATGTGCAGATCGTGCGATTCGAGTCGCGCCTTCAGGAAACCATAAGACGCTATGTTGGACATCTGTTCGAGCGTGTTTATTTGCGAGAGTTTGTCTTCGACCGCGAATTTTTTATCGGGATCGATGTAGGCGACAAAACGTCGCAGCGGCGTCTCCGAGGAGAAGAGCAGCGGATCACGCATGCCGTTGGCTTTCCACTCCAGGAATTTATTGAGGCTGGTGTTGGCGTGGGTGCAGAGCCAGGCACGCAGCGGAGACAAGCGACGATTGCGCTGTGGGAAAGTAACATTTTAAATAAGTGTTTAATTTAATTTAATGCAAACAGTTCCCAACTTAATCATGAAGAGAATAGTCATATATGATTGAAATTTTTAAGCTCGTATTTGGTTATTTTTAATTGGTATTTTTATATTTAAAAAACTGTTCCCACTTGCAATTGTATGTATACGAGTACTTAATTTAATCAAGAACTGTTCTTATCCTTTTGGTAACGTTTTTTTTTAAATCAATCGTAAAAACTATTTAATGTTAATGTTAATATTATGATATATTTTAAATTTAAAACAGATCTAAAAACTGTTCCCAATTTCAGAATTAATTTTCAACTTGTAAAACTGTCTCCACCTTAAATATAATCAAAGTTTAATAAAATGTTTCAACAGTTTAACCCACCTTTGAGGCGAATTCCGGATCTCTAAGCTCGTAGAGCAGATTCATCGCTTTGCAGTCGCTGTGGCCGCACACGATTATATGACGAATGTCGTTGACGACGCAGCCCAACTCTAGCGCTGCCGGTTCGCAGCTGTAGTACTCATCCTGGAAGTGTTGCGCGTGCGGTATTAAATTTCCTGCGTTACGCACTGTCGGGAGATTTTATATCTTAGTTACATATTTTGATTGTTATATTGATTTGTTTTCTATTTTTTAACACACACCCACAAACATGTCGCCCACGTGTGTGTCCGTGTATCTGGTTGGAATCATTCGACTGTCCATGCATGTGAAAAAAACGGCCTTGGGCTAGAAACAAATTCAAATAAAAAATTGATTAGTTCATATTTTTTGGTTGATAGCGTTTTATACTTGAAAAGCAAAATCCTAAAAGCTACTAAGTCCAACCAAATTTAAGTTGTTATCGACAAAACGTAGGCTTGGTGGTTTTGTGAGAAACAGGGCACCACAAGATAGCAACAAAATCAAAATGATTTTTTATCGAGCATTTAATTTGAGTTTGGCAGCCGGCCAAAGCGAAATGTGATTATCTTGGTTAAAGGGCTTCAACCGACTAAATTTTATTAGGAAACAATTTTCTAATAAAATAAAATTGATGCAATTTTTAGCATCCGGTTCGTTGGTCATCCACTGGAATTAAAGTTTCACTAAATCCATACGCTCTTAGAAAAATCTGTTTTACTTGGATTTATTAGGAGTCTAAGCACGTCTTCTACGGAGTCTTAGCACGTCTTTTGTTAATCCGTGTGCTTATCAGGAATAAATTTGACCAAGTGTGTCCTCCAGAACTTTTTTACGCAAATCATTCTTATGGCACAACAGTTCCATAAAGCCCAGCTAAATAATTTTGTTGGAAATACAATATACAAGTATTTAAATATCGAGCGAGTCCGGTCGGGTACTCGGGTATAATCAAAAAAAGAACATTCAACTGCAGCAGCAAAAAAGTACTTAGAGCTAGAAATATTTTTAATGCAATTTCTGCCAAAACGTCGAACTGTTCTCACTTCTTTCAATAACAATTTGTGTTTTTTTATATGTGTCGAACTGATCTTAGTCTTACACGAAAAAGTGTTCTAATTAAATTTTACAAGTGTTCCCACTAATTTATCAATCATGGCAACATTTTACCGTGGTATTAATGAACAAAGTGAAGAATGCGGCTTTATCGCTTTAAAACTGTTCCCATTCGCCTTAACTGTTCTCAAATCAGCTTTTAATGCTTTAATGAAAGTTTTTACTCATTTTTTATACTTTTCTTAAAACATATTTTTCGTAATTTATTGTGAAAGCTTTTCAATTCTAATCACAACCAGCCTAATATTTGCTAAGATTACACAAATAATTATTTAGTAGTCTAGACGGAAAGTTAAACATATAAACAAAAGTCACAATAAAACAACAAATACACAAACAGACAGATCAACATTTGATAATGAATATTTGAAATGAAATGGAACCAGATTTTAAGTTAGACTGTAAACAAACAAAAAAAATTCAAAATACCAAAAATCAAAATAAAAAGTCAAACTTCTCCGAATCGGAGTCCAAAGTTTGTTTACACCGCCAAAATCAGCAACTAAAGTGACTTCGATATCACAGAAACAAAAAAAAAAAACAACAACAACAACAAAAAAGAGAGGCCGAACCGTTTGCGTCTGCCTGTCACAGAAACCACAACAACAACAACAAATGACGCACGTTTTTTTATTCTATATGACAAAAAAAAAACAAAAAACCATGCCAAGCACAAAAAAGCTCTCAAAGTACTCTGGAAGTAGGGGCCCAAGTGGGGGGCCGGTCCAACGTTTCTGTTTACCATCATAAATAAATATAAAAATAAAAGCGCAAAATATAAATTGAAAATGAAATAAACGAAAAACGAAATTTGTGCGCTTGAAATTGAATTTCAAAACTCACGAGACCAGTCAAAAGCAAAAACAACAAAAAAAAACTAGTACTGACTAAAAATCAAATTAAAAACAACAAAAAAGTGTACAAAATAAAAAAAAGACATTTTTGCTTTCGAAAAGTTATTTTCAGCTTGCGCTGGCGTTTAAAGGTCTCTTTGTTGTTGTTGTTGCTGTTGTTAAGTTGATCGTTTAAGTAACAGGCGGTCGAATTTACTTATCCATTAGATACTAACTCAATTTTCGTGTGCGATTCTAATTTTTTTCCTACTGACAGAGTCACAAACTTCTCACTCTCTTACTCACTCACTCACTCACTCACCTCTGGGTTATCGCGGACTTTTTGGAATTCCTTAACCATTTGGTCGCGCGTTGTGTTGCGATAACGCATGATTCCGCGCAAAATTCGCTCCATTTCGATTGATTACTTTCGTTGGTCACTGTAAGCGAATATCTTTGAGATAGTTTTGGCACTTTTAGTGAATGTTTAACGATTTCCCAAGTTTTTAACTAATTTTAATTTACAATACAAAGTTTCAATATGCTTCGATACTCGCACGTCCCCGACCCAATGAAATAACGCGACCAGAGCACTTCCCCAACGAAAACATACTGAGAACCTCGCTGCGCTCTGCTCTGCTCGGCTCCATTAGAGCAGTCGCATCGCATTCGCATTCACGCGTCACACAAGGCGAACAACAGCTGCTATGAGCGAGCGTGTGCTTTAGGGTGGCCATTATTTGGTGTCTTGTGAAACTAAATTATTAGGAACCTTTTAAACTTCCAGAACAGAAAAACTTTCCTTAACTTAGATACTGCATAAGAAAATCAATTTTGTTCTTAATTGGACATTATTTTTAAGTTCCTCATTTTTTTAGTCTTCCAATTCATAATACTTGAGCAACACACCACGCTACTCCAAAAATAAAAAAAAAATGTTTGTTTTAAGTAGCACATAGTCACAGTTGTACATAGTCGCCTATGGCTTATTGTTGGAGTTAGTGTTTCGCGAAGGCAAGACCAAGAAAAGATCTCGATTGTTTGGTCTTATTTTTGCTTTTGCAATCAGAATCTTGCTCTTGGCCTTGCACTACACCGGTGATATATTACAAGAACAAGATCAATACACCAGTGACATTGTTATTGTAATTGCAATCTTGGTTTTGTACTTGATGTCTTATTTTGGTAAATAAATTTATAAAAACTACTGAAGAATTATCATAATAGGCAGTGCCGAAGCTCATATACCCTCCGCTATTTTAGTGACACCAAGAAATGTGCTTCTTTTAGCATATAAGTGCTCCATGTCTCTATTATGAGTGGGCGTTGTTCTTAGCGGATCACGCCTCTTTTTGGTTGTTACTGCTAAAATATCGAATTTGAACTGGATATCTGCTATAGAGTGGGTTATATGGGAGGGGTTATTAGTTTTGGTCCGATCTTGCTCATCTTAGAACTAAGCCTCCGCTTGGAGAATAAGTCCACTTAAACTTGGCGAAGGGTATAACATCGGACTTACACCAATATATGAAATTTGTCACATTCCAGATACACTTGGTTTTTCTACATGGCAGGATTGCCTATTCTACAAATCAAGCTAATGAAGGGTTGGATGTTGAAATTTTTTTTTTACAAATATTGCTGAAGGCTTCATTGTTTCTTTTTAATTGTTTTTTGTTGTTGGGTATTTTCTGTTTCATCAGTATTTCGAGACTGTCATTATTCTATCATAAATTAAATATAAAAAATTATATCAATTCATAAGTCACACTAATTTTATAAATATTTAACATGACTTGTGGTTGCATCCAAACTCTCCAATTTGGTCCATTTTCTTCGCGGGTATATTTGGCTTACTGGTTGCTGAATCTGCGCACTTGCCTTTGCACTCCCGTTTGCAGTTTCAAAGTTTCTGGGTATTTGTAAAAAAAATTAATTACAATTTTTTACGTCTTTAGAATTTATTTCAAGTTTTTTTCTTTAAAACATTTGCATACTTTTAGGCTGGTTCTGAATTACATTATCGACAACAAGAAAATCTAGTTTGGCCTCTTTCTAACGCGAAACAAATAAAGGTGCAGTTGTCTCTTTTACACGTACGATTGCAATTATTACCCAATGAACACTTTTTCGCTTTCACCGTTCTCTCATTATCTATCGCGCTCGAGGTACATATAAATAAAGGGTTGAGTGTTTAATTTGAGAACTTGTTGCGTGTGGGGTTAGATTTAAACAAAGCAATAATATAAAACACCCTGTGTGAAAGTTAGCCAATTAAACATAGATGGCGCTTAACGTAATGATGACAACTGATAAGACCAAAACATCTTCACTATCACAATTTTATACAAAAAAATTATCAACCGCTAAATAATCCGTCTAGTATACACAAATATCGGTAGTTTCTTTTGAGCGGAAATGTATTTTAAAAGGAAACGTCAATTGGATCATTCACCAAAAGGAAGACTTACTCTACTGGCCGTGAAGAACAATTTATTAATTTCGTGTAATGTAGGAAAAGCTTACATTAAATATTGTTAAGTTCACATTATTGTACTTTAGAATAATAATAAGCAAGGAGTGTAGTGCGATTTATTTTAATAACTTCATTTAAAATTTCGCGATATACAAGCAACAGTTAATATTAACAACTTTAAAAGATGAAATGATGTTAAAACAATAGTAATAATTTATAGGCAGCAAAGATCCCAGCGGCGGTGTCAAAGTGGCTTCAACCATTTATCTGGAAACAAGCGACTAGAAATCCCATCACTTACTGTTAGTCCTGTACCTCTGGTTTTGTCAACGTGCTGTTACTCATCTAAGGGTCTTTTTGTGATCACTCAGATGTCCTTCGGTGGTTACTCGCTCAACTCACTAAGAATAGGTGCAAGACGATCAGTATAAAAACTCTTTTTGGAGTTAGTCGATTTCGGAGGAGGGAACAGTCAAAAAGACGAGGGTTTTGTCTTTGTTTAAAGTTAGTCTGGACAGTAAGTCCTGTGTTAAATTAATTTAACGGTGGGTGGAAGGAGGCGTGAAGCGTAAAGTGAGTTTGTGGTGAAAAACGAAATGGGGCTGTATAAAAAACTTTTGAATCAGTCATGGATGGGTGGGCGGCGGATTCCAGAAGTGGTGGCAGTGAGTTGTAATCGTTGCGAAACCCGGCATCCATCGGGTGATTGTTTGCCTCTCGATCTGGCAGGGCGGTTAAGAACCACAACCCCAGAAATGCTCGCTAGCCGGAGCGGCCTTGTCACAACCGATTTTGGGATTTCTTTTCATACTTTGCAAAGTTAAAGTGTGTCAAGTATAAATATTTCAAAATACATAATTACATTGAATTAAACATATTTAAATATTTATGTTGAAAAAGTTTATTAATTTTTAGTATTGTTTTGAAAGTTTCATTTAGCATTAAATTATATCAATATAAAAAATAATCTTCATTGGAATTATTCCATTAAGGTTTAAAGATCCTCATATGGAGAGTTATATACAGGGTGGCGCAAAATTAATCACCCTATTGGAAGATGCTCTCATTTTTGCAAATGGCCGCCAATGTCAAATCAGTTTTGACATTTGTGGACTAGACAGATACAGAATACAAGCAAAATTATCGCTTCTGGGGAACCGAAAATCCGCGAGTGATGCACGAGAAACCATTACACCCGCTCAAAGTGACTGCGTGGTGCGCTGTTCACGCTGGAGGAGTCATCGGGCCGAACGCCGCGGGTCAAACGACAACAGTGGACGGTGCGCGCTACAGGGCAATGTTGACCGAGTTTTTTCTGCCCGAACTGGACGAATTAGGACTGGTGGACGTGTGGTTCCAACAGGACGGAGCAACAGCACACACTGCACGAGCCACAACCGACATTCTGAAGGCCGCGTTTCCGGGTCGCTTAATTTCGCGTTTTGGCGATTTGCACTGGCCCGCCAGATCGCCCGATTTAACGGTCCCGGACTTCTTTTTATGGGGTTTTTTGAAGTCTCGTGTTTACATCAACAAGTCTGAGACCTTGGAAGCCCTCAAGGAAAATATCCGACACGAATGCGAGAATTTATCGCCCGAAACTCTCGCCGAAGTGATGGAAAATGCCATAAAACGAGCCCGTATGGCAATCAATTGTGACGGCGCCCATTTATCCGATATCATCTTCTCGACTTAACACAATTAATTCTAAAGGTCTAAATAAACATAATCAAAAAACAGAATCGAAGTTTTTTATTTAGAAAAAAAATAAGAGCCAAACAACATCGGATGACTTCTTTTGCGCCACCTTGTATGTATAATCAATAAATCCATTTTCGGTAAAAACAGTTTTTTCAATGTGTTAGTTTAGTAAGGGTAGTCCACACTTGATTCCTGAGTTTTTAAAGGTTAACAAATACTTAGTTGGAAAACTAAAAAAAATAATTTTTCTCTTTATGGATTTTTAAAAAGTCTTTAGTTAGACTTTACTTTTCTGCAAACTTTCTCAGCCGCTCAAAACTTACGAAACTGATGTATAAAATTTTAAATCGACTAATCCAAGTCTTCCACGAGCCCATGGACGGGTATCGTGAATTGTATTTTACCCAAATTTTGCTGTGCAGTATAAAATTCTTTACACGAAAATGTTTATCTGGGACACCGGAGCTTAACTTAATTCAACTTAATTAAGGCTAAAATCAGGCACTTAAAGCCCACTTTTGATCTCATTTCATGTGAAATACGAGCCGAGCGCAAAACCGAAAAAAGAATAAAGAAAAGAAAAGAAAGGAAAGAAATAAAAAATTAAAATATTCTGATTCACTTTCATGCGTCGTCGTCGTTGTTTGTCGTCGTCATTTTGGCCAACTGAGACTTGGCCAACAAGCTAACTGCTAACTGGGTAGCTTGGCATACTTACATACCTAACAACAACAATAACTACAACAACAAAAGATTTTTATTTATTTATTTTACCGTTTTTTTTTGCTTGCTTACACAAGTATTTACGTTGTTGTTTTTGTTGTTGTGAATTTTTAATTTGCGGGAAATATTTAAACGACAGCGTTGACCCAGATTCGCAATTCACACACATACACACACACACTCAACACGCACACTCTCAGATATATTCTGTGTATCTTCGAGATACACTCAGTCAGATTCAGATTCATACTAATTAACTTGAGGAGCCTCATTTGCAATTTTAAGCTAACAAAAAATAAAAAAATGAAGAATAAGTGGAAAAAAGTTGTAAAAGGAAAGAAGAAAGGCTGCGACGCTGATTCGAATCCAAAAAGTCAATATTTGTGAGTGACATCATCCGAGAAATGACCAACAGCGAGATACTCTCCATGCAGAGATACATTTTGGGTTGACAGTGATGGACGCCGTGTCAAATGTCAACATGTCAAAGACTGTTTTTTTTTTCAATTCTGATGCGTCGAAAATAAAAAATAAATGTATTTCCATGTATATGTATATGTATAACTGTTGTATTTTATTTGCGTAAATGTAAATTTTATTAACATATTATAAAAAAGTTTTTAATATCGCACGTTTTTAGCTTTTGAGGTTCAAATTTCGAGTAACTAAAATTTCATTTTATTATATAAATATTTAATATGTATATACCGCGTCTATTATTCAATATTCCATTTATTATTATAAGGAATTTCCCTTTTATCATTTCGGATACAGTAATTCAACACATAAAATCTTATGGATTCGTCTGATTCATCGATTTAATAAAAGTTTAAACACTGCAAAATCATTTAAAAAAATACTCTTATATACGAGAAACCGTTTTTTAGTCCAAATCGGACTTAAAAGCATCCTGAAAGCTCACCAATTGGAGATTAAAATCAAGAACCGATAAGTCTATTTTTGTACAAAATTTGTTTTTTAATATGTTAATTAAGTTGATGATAGTCTCCGCCTGATCCCATATTCGAAAATCTTTTAAAAATGGTTAATCTTCAATCTTCAAAGATCCTCAATAACAATCCAAACTTAATTTTTATGCAAACTTCTTGCATCAACTAAAAATTAAGATTGGGTCAATCGGATTTTTTGATTTGAATATTTTTGGTTTTGAGTACGTAAACAAATTTTAGTTACCACTATAAAAAAAGGGCCAACACTGTTCGTTTGATAGAAGATACTTATACTTACTTTTGGGAATGGCCAAGATCAGTTTATCGCTTTGGCTTGTTCTTTCCTTTGCTGCTATATAAAAAGTAAAATTTTATTATCGTTTTAACCGCGATTTTGTTTTTGTTATTGTTGTTTTTTTAGTTTTTAAATTTAAATTTTGTTTGTTTGTTTGTACGTTGGCCGTTGTGGGTTTGTTAAGTAACCGCTTTGATTGTTTGTTTGTTTGTTCTTTTTTTTCTGCTGGTCTTGTCCCAATTCGGTTGCGATGCGGGTTTTATGAAGGCGGACAGACAGACAGACGGACGTACGGGCGTTCTTAGCCAAAATGTAGCTTTATTGTTGTTTTTGTTGTTGCTGGTGACGGCTTGGCGCTGCTTTTTCAATTTACACAAACGCGATTTTGTAATGAAAGGAAAAGACTTTGCTTAGCTTTGCTTTGCTTTGCTGACTGAGAAAGCAAAAAAGAAAAGAAAAGAAAGACAAAAAAAAATGTTGTGAAATTGCGTTAAGCAATTTTTTTTTTGTGGGCTTGGGTCTTCTTGGTCTAAAAAGAACATTGTTAAGAAATATCATATTTTGTACAGATGTATGTATGTATGTATGTATGTATGTATGTATGTATGTATGTATGTATGTATGTATGTATGTATGTATGTATGTATGTATGTATGTATGTATGTATGTATGTATGTATGTATGTATGTATGTATGTATGTATGTATGTATGTATGTATGTATGTATGTATGTATGAACGTTTGTCTCTTGCTGCTTTTTCTGGGTGCGGATGTGAGACATGCCAATTGGATTTCGTAATCTTGAGAAAATTACAAATTTTGGGATTAGTTAAATACGATCAACGTTCTACCGATTTCGAGAATATCAACAGATCTTAGTCATTCCATATTTTATATATTTGAGTAAATTGAATTCATCGTTTGACAAATGCTTTTAGAAAATCAAACCGAATGAAATTTAATGAATAATGCTTATGAAACAATTCTTGATATTGTTAAACATAATTCAAGTTATATAATTTTATAATTTGTATGCGTAACTTATAGGAAATAACTCTGACGATGATTATCATGATTAAGGTGTATTTTTTAACATATATTGTATATAGAGTTGGTACATTCACATAAGAACGTGCTAAAAAAAACGCATCTTAATTCCTTAGTTAGTACTAGAAATAGAATATCCTTTTAGCAAACAATACATTAGAAATATATTTATTTTGTATACAATAGGTTCTTACTATTTGTATACGAATACGATTAGTTTTTCCATCTTATAGGTTAGGTAATATCCGGGAGTCATTTTTACTTAGGTTGCAAGTAGGGCCCATTGTGTATCCGCGTGACTTTAACTTAACTTTGGATTGAAACTAATTGAATCATTTCGAATTTATTGATTAATTTTGCTTAAAAAGACGCACATGTCAGAAGTTCAGAGCCATCTTAGATAAGCCATACTTAAACACGGAAATGAATATAAGCCAATCGATCTTTTCATAGACTTGTCTGCAATTAGAACGTCCATCACTGAACATTTCCTGCACTAGACCCAAACACCCAAATAGTATATGCTGCACTTTTATTTGGGACAAATATATTTTTTTCTCCGTGTAGGTTAAAACCCAAATCGTACTTTCAATTTCGAGTTAAAAAAGATGCAACAACAACAAAGAAAAAAAAAAGCGACATACTTCATTTACATCAACTTAGTGAATATTTTTATAATCTGGCAGATCGTAAACGAGACTCACCGTCGCAATTACCCCAAATGTTAAGGCGGGCGCGATGTGCGATAATCACATCAGTGAGCAGACCGACAGACGGACCGACAATTTTTCAATTACATTTTACAGCAACAACGAAATTCATGAACAACTTTAACACCAACTCGAACTGTGCGAGAGAATTACTTACAATGTGTAATTATATCTCCAACAAGATCGCCACTTTTATCATAATTCTTTATTTGCATCTACAAAGCGCTGCTGCGGACGGGACGGGACGGCACGGCACGGAACGGAACGAGAGGGCGGTTCACTTTTCTCGTCGTCACGGTAACAGAGAAGCAAGGAAAGAAAAAAAGTAACAGCAAATCATAAAACTAGGCAAATATAGCAGAAAGAAACAACCAGGCTAACTCGGAGAGCGCACAAATCTCGCCAAGATAATCTGTTTAAACGCCGCAACTAATGATTATACTTAATATTAACAGCAAAATCATCATCTGCGGCTCGGCTTCGTCATCATATTTATTTAGCTTTAACGACACAAGAAACTACTTCGAAGCTTCGCGGGAGCCCCAATTCCTGACTGACCTACTTCCGGAACGCGCAAAGTAGGCCGCATCTCAGATATAACAAAATGAGGCAAAGAAATTAAAAGAGACGCAGCAAAATCCAAAATGAAAAAGAAATACAAAAGCAACAACAACAAAATAACAAAAAAAGTTGTCGCGTAATAAAAAAGATAAGTCGAGAAAGAAAAGAAAATAAAAGAAAAAGAGAATCGCTGAAGATAGCGAAGCAGAAGTTAACTATTAAATCTGTATTAAAGCCAAATCATCATACAACAATAACCACAATAACAGCAACAAAAAAATATCAAGTCCATAATCAGTTCAGACCACACTAACCGCTCCGACCAGAGCCAGAGTCAGGCCGAGCCAAGCCAAGCCAAGCCAAGGCAAGTTAACAGCTGCGCATGGAATTGAATCCGGATACCAAATCCGGTGCACCGGTGCCCATAGCCGACTAACTATGCGAGCTATCAACCAAACAGACAAGCAACCAACCAGCCAACCAGCCTGCCTGCCTGCCAAAGTGTTAGCAATCATGACAGACTGGCAACACTAGCGTCGTATGGCAATCGTGGCAGGCAACACAGTGGCAGCAGCATAGACGCACATGCAGCGATGAGGTTTTACTGGTTCCATCAGTGAATAAACCAATTCACAGAGAAAACAATCTTCGATGCATTTCCAAAATCACTTTAACGCTTTAAACGTACGACGCGACTTTTAAGACTTTTAAATGCATTTCCATAAATTCAGATTGTCCACTTTGTGGTCAAAAAATAATAGAATGGTTACCTAGTCATTATTTAAGGATATGTAAACAAGAAGGAGATTTAACTTCAGCTATGCCGATACAAAATTTTCCAAGTTCTCATATGTTACAACAAATTGTATGTTGTACAAGGAAGTGAACAAGCGTCCCACCCAGCAGTTTATAAACTAATTTATTATATTATATTTTATTTTATTTTGAGTCCTCAGCGTGGTTAATACAGTCTCAAATGCGCTCCTTTTTATGATAAAAGACTCTTTTATCGGGAGAAAATGTTACCCTACCCGCGACTCTTTCTGAAGAGTCTTTTTCGAGTAATTATTCAATATTTTGTAGTTGTAATTTCAAACATGAGCGGAAGCGATTAATCATTTTTCAATCATTAGTGGTGATCGAAGAAGACTCAGTAAGGTGATTTTTGTAAAATAATTTTCCTAGGTGGGGTTGTTCTTATCCGATTACTCCCAGATTTGTTAAGTCGTTTTGTGTAGTTACTCCAATATTAATAACTGAAACTGAATGGGCTAACTACTAGTTCTTTAAATTACGAGCCAACCTAATTTGAATGCGAAGTGAACCAAAAGAACCAATTGAATTAATGACGGTTTAATTAAAAAAAAATAAATAAAAATTAATAACTATGAACCACTCTAATGTATTAAACTCAAGCAAAACTAAACATTTTGGACAACATTTAAACTTAAGAACTTTGATGGTTCATACACTAAATTGACAAGAAATTTTAATTGTTTACAATTGTGGGAGTGGCCATGGGCCTATTGGTTTCAAAATCAATTTTTTATTTCTAGATTTTCATATTTTATCATACTTAAGCGGAGACGCAATGATGAGTGTATTGGTCTTTGATGGAGAACGTCCCAGCTTCGATTCGCAGGTGACGTAAATAGAAAAAAGAAACAAAAATTTGGAAAAGTGTCTAATAATTTCACAACGGAGACTTTGTTTTAGCACTTGACCCAGAGATGCTCCAACTTCTTTTAAACGTCTGAAAAATACGTTTTCTCGAGTAGGCCTCCATCATTACAAATTATATTTTAAAGTGGTCAGTAATCATATCCGCCACTTGATTAAACTTGCTGTTTCTTTGATTTTTTATTTGATAAGCCTCGCTTACGGTGAAAACAATTTTTGGCCGCGCGTTGGTAACAAAATTTCGTGCTGTGTATGTGGCATATTTTCCAATGGGAAACCACTCTTCCAAACGACAAAGACCAAAATTTAATTACAAACCGCAAACGACGTGAAACAAAAAAAAAAACAACAACAACAACTAACTAACAAATGCAATTCAAGTACTGAGCTCGTTACTGCCAAAAACTAAAGAAACCAAAAAAAAATGTTTATAGGCAATGCGGAACCCGAATTTTGTGGGCCAGAACATTTTAATAAGGCCAGAGTGCGCGAGTACGCACGCAGTCGCTTTGTGCGTTTGTGTTTGCGTTCGCGTTCGTTCGTGTGGCAAGTATGGCACAAATGTGCGTCTAGACCAGCTTAAAACAACCATTCTCAGACGCGACGCGACTCGACTTGACTGCCATTAGAAATGAGCTACTTTGGCCCAATTTTGAACCATTTTTCTGAGCATTTTATTTTTTTTTTGTTAACCAGTTTCTTCTGTTACCGAAATTACGAATAATGTCTGCAATTGTCACGCATTTTGTATTTTTTTTTGTTATTTGTATTTCATTTTAACGTTTTATTCTTTTGAGAATAATCATAAAGGAAAAAGTAAAAAATCGCATACCAAAAAACTTTCATTTATTTTTATTTTTTCTTGTTAGCAGATTTTTGTTGTTGTTTTTTAGGTTGTTGTGTTTATTTTTAAATTTGTAAATTAAGCTATACGCGAAAGGTAAGTTTTTGTTGTTGTTGTTGTTGTTGTTTGTCGTACGTTGATTTTGGTCGTTTTGAAAATGGCAACGTAATTAGCCAAGATACCAAGAAGTCCAAATTAGCTACTGTCGCTGATGTGGTTGTTGTTGGTGCTTTTGTTATTGTTATTGTTGTTGTTATTATAGTTGTCATTGTTGCGTATTCAGTTATTGTAATGTGAAAGTAATTGTATTTGTCTGTCTGTCTGACTGTCTGTCTGTCCTTTTGTCTTTGATGAGGCCATTGAAATATTAGAACGAACCTTTCGCTGGAGACATTTTCAGTTTCATATCATGTCGAAAATAAATGTTAAAAAATTATTTTTTAATATTTTGAAAAAAGAAAATGAAATTCTATCGAATCATATCAAGAATCCCAATCAACTAGTTTGAAAATCCTTGGGCAAAGCATAAGTGAAGCTAGTTGATATTTTGGTCTTAATAGAGAACTTTCTTGAAACTCTAGAAACGCTTTTATTTTTTTCTGTGCTTTTCAGCTCGATTGGTGCCTGAGAGACAATATCTTTTGTTCTATTCGCATAGGCGTATCCTGACAAATCATCGAACTCAGAAATGACATGGAACTCAGAGCAGCTAATTGGGATTTAGCGACTGATTTGGAAATTAGTTTTCGATGCAATAGTCAACGAGCGACGAAGTAGCCGGCAATAATGCCTCTAATGGAAGCACAATGTCATCGCTTTGTATGAGCAGATGAAGGGGCGGGTGTGTCCAAAACAGAGGCGCCTGAGGAGAAGTGCTGTAGCAGTCTAAACGCAACCTGTAACGGGTTGGTTTGGCCAACTAAGTGAGAAATTTTAGATTAACTTTTGTGACTTTTTAGCAAAGGATCAACTTCACCTTAAATGGACGTGGTTGGACCAATTTAGAAATAGATCAGATCAATCTTATGCCCATCACCATAGCTCAGGAACTTGATGCGCTATATACGAAACATTTATAGGTCTACACCGAGAAGAATATAAGTCTATACAAAATCTGACACGCCCACAATTTGTGAAACTAATTGACAAGTGACCGCCCTAACTTAGAAACAGAAGTATCGCTATTTTATTGTCTTACATATATTTATATTCAAAGCCAAACCCCGGCAACGCTGGTTACTATATATGCACTATATATAATGACTTACAAATTTATCTGTGAATTTCTAGCAAAGAATCTAGTTTTCATGGTTTTATTTTTGATTCATATCAAATTCGTAAATTTTTGGTCAAAATTTCAATATTTATTAAACTTTTATTGATTTAATTCCATCTGTCAGTTTAAATTTCAACTTTTTTAAGAGTTCCCATTTTTCTTGACTTTATATATAATTTAAACAAAGTTCGTGAAATGTTTGTATTTATCTTTACTGTTTTAAATTAAAAAAAAACATTTTTTCATTAGCCATAAAGTAAAGGAAACCTTAACGCTTTGGACGCATTTGCAAGGATATTCGATACACGACTGAAATGCCGATTCCAAGGTATCAAAACAAACACGGAACGAAGTCTAATTGAAGGCAAAAAGTCGACATCCCGTCGGGCACCGAAGATCAAAAAATGTGGTTTTAGCGCTGACAATTTAAAGAAACGCTAAAATTGAAAAGAAAACAAACAACAACAAAAACAAAAAGAACATGCGTCGGTTGGTATTTTAATTTAGGATAAATTTGCAACACAATCTGCAATCTGCAACTGACATAAGCCAAGTGACTAAGTGACTAAACAACAGGTAAGTCGCAAATATTTACAGAGCTACTCTACTACCTGATGCGCATTTGTCACATTTACAGGTTTTTGTTAGCTCGTTTTTGGAATCGCACAACAAAGGCGCACCCTGCAGCAGCTGAAGCGGCAGCGGCAGCAGCGGCCGTAATTGTTAAAGCAACAACAGTGGCAATAGTAAAACTTCAATTTACAATGTTGCGGTTGTTGGCGGCGCTGGTGGTCTGCTCTCTGATCTGATCTGAGCCATTGCTGGCCTCTTCGAGCGGCCTCAAATTGTTGGCAATTCTTCACGGTAGCTGCGTCATAGCTCGATGCGAAGATGCACTCCAGCTGGGTAAGTTGCAGCAACAGACACAATTCAGACGCAACAGGTAACCAACAAACAAGCGAACACTTTTCGGTGAATATCACAGATACAAAATTATAAACAACAAATATGAGTTACTTATACAAAAACAACATGTTTGAAAAAAAAAAAAATGTTCCTAGTCGTATTTGAAATGGAAGTGGAACGAACCTTTCTTTGAAGTTGCAAAAAACCAGAATTTAGCTGTCAACGGTCGAAATAATTTAGTGACGCAAAAATGTGTCAAATGCTGCATAAATAAAAGGTTTAGCAAAAAAAAAAACAAAGCGACACAACGTTTTGTTTTTTCTTGTTGTCCAAAATAAACATGTATATTCAAAAATAATAGGAAATCAAAACAACAACAGCAACATTACCAAAGAAAAATATCAAACATAATTAATTTCGAATGAATCGGAATGTAGTTCAAATCGTAGGCGTAGCTACGTTGGGAGCTTTTTCGTTTCTTCTACTCTGACATTTTTTAAATTATGCAAAGCGAAACAAGTCAGAAATCGCAGTCGGTCCGACCGGCTTTTATAAATGCACCAATAAATTAGTTTATTTAGTTTTTAAAATCTTGATCTATCTTCCTTTGTACCCTATGCACGTCAATGCAATAAAAAAATTTCGGGGATTTGCTGAGTTCAGATTTTGGGTTAAAAAAAATACTCTGCCATGCCCAACTTATACGTGAAATTAAGTATACCTTATAAAAATTTTTTATAATAAAAAATTGTTTATTTAAAAAGCTCACGTTGTCCAACTTTAACCTTAACTTGAAGAAAAAGTTTTAGATGAAGATCTATTTTATCTATAGGAGAACGTTTGGAGAAACTCTGGTACTTTTAATGATACTGGACGATTGAAAAAAAATTAAGTTATATAAAATTACAATTGTAACTTATATTAATGCAACTGAATTGTGTGAGCAGTTGCAAGTTTTAAGTGAAGTAAAAGGACAAAAGACTGAAAACTTGCTAAAGTTTTGGAATATTTGCATGTAAAATATAAAATATTTTACAGCAATTTGTCCCAAAAAAAATTGATTCTCAACACAATTTAAGCTAAAAATTGTGGGCGGCAAAATACTTAACGTCGTCCCTGGTATTTAAAAGTATCAATGTTGAGTATTTTTCTACGTTACAAACTTCCATCCAACCACAATATGCTCGACTGAGCAGAGGTGCATAACAAACTCGAACGAAAATAGGCAAAACGAAATGAACTCGCGCAAAAAATGCAAAAATGCGTGGTTGAGAGTGAGCGCTGCTGCGCATGCGTGCCAACTTCTTCTACTTATTTTTTGTTAGCCATAATCCCTCGACTCCCGCCATGTAGCATTGTACCACAAAAAAAAAACACATATGCAGCACAATTGGCATTTGGCAGCACTTACAAGAGCAGCAAAAACAACAACAACAACAACAGAGGTAGTCGCTGCCACTACAACCGGAAGTAGGTCAACGAAAACCGGATCTTATCTGCCGCCATAAACAAAAGATACAAAATGTTGTTATTGCGGTGCGAGGAGAACAACAAAACGTTGCCACATGCAGCAAATGTTGCAGGCAGCAATTGCCTATGTGTGTGTGTTTGTGTGTGTATGTGTGTTAGTGTTGTTACGCTGTCGCTGTGTTGGCTGGCTTGTTGGCTGGCATGCATAGCAGAAGTCTATAAATAAACATTAAAATATGTAATGACGGCAATTTACATTGCCACGGCCGCTTGCGTCTCGCATAAAGCAGCTTCCAGCACACATAATCGTAAAGAACCAACCTCCGCAGTGAGTAAGTACGAGTATGTCCGTCCGTCAGTCCAAATAAGTTTCAGTGTCGGTGCGCAACAGGGCTGTCAACGCGAAGGGAATCCCAGCAGCATAAGCAAAACTTCTGTTGCCGCGACTTTATATACACCCACCCACCAGTGTTGCCAGCTTTGATATATTTTTTTCTAGGGATACAGAAAAAGAGTTTTATTAATTTTCGACTCAATTTTTTTTCTTTTTATTTTCTGAGCTTTATTTTAATTATTTCGAAATTTTACGTACCTCATGAAATGAGTTTTTTAAGAAAAATTATTTTAGGCCTACCTACCTTTCCTAAAAGGTCCCTATCCAGATTATCGCTCTTATCCTTTTCTTCCCGGTTAGCCTCCACCATATTTTCGGAAATCTTTTAATTAGTTGGAGTGGGATACATGTATCCAAACTGTTTTTGTGTCGGGACAGAAGTACAAACACAAACATTAAATATTTTTTTTACACTTGCTCAAACATATATATATATATATATATATATAGAACGGATCGTCCGATTTGAATTATTTTTTTACTAAAATATCTCGAAAAATTGTTGCACTACAATATTGAAATTTAGTATTTTCCCTACAGAACTGGGATATAAGATGAAGTCATATGATATCAATTCGACATAACTGTATAAAAATCAGCGCGATCCACAAAGGGGGTGGGGTACCTCCCAAACAACCCTTAAAATTCGGTTGACGTCATCAATAGCGAATCTTATACTCGAAATGATTTCAATAAAAAAATCAATTTTGGGCGGCACGAAGTTTGCAGGGTCAGCTAGTTTAACTATATTTCATGCTTATATTGGTATCAATGGAAGGGTGATTTATATTGCTTTATATTGACATTATACACATCTTAACCCATTAACTTTTCAAAAAGGCACCCGGTCTAACTTCGTTCTTGTGCTTTTTTTTTTGTTAATTTAAAATCTATAAATGAAATATTCCATGGAAGTTATTGGCTTGCAGTTCTGATTTGTATATACTCGGAAAAGATCACAAGCACAATATCAGACGAATTGCCAACCCTGGTGAGTGTATCTGATAAAGTGTATCTAAGTATATGTATCTTTTTTGCTGATGTTTCTGCTGTTCTCGCACCGTTGTTTATCAGCAGTCTCTTTTTTTTTAGATTCCGACTAAAGCATTTTGTTGGTTTCATGAACTTTTTTTTTTTATTAACCCACATATGTACATTCTGGATTGACAATATTTCACCAAATAAATTTCTAAAAAAAAAAGAATAACATGTATGTAAAATGTACAAATTTTAACTAAGTAAACATATTGTTATTACTACCAAAATAAATACATATATTATGGGTTGATTAAATTTGTATTTAAACAAAATCACCATTTTAAAATATAAAACATAATTTTCTTTTTTCGTCTTTCATCTAAAACGGTTTCCATGAAGAATACCAATAGACAAATACTTAAAGCACCGACATACAAAATCCAAATCCAGTAAAAGTCTCCAAACTGCCAGGCACGGTAATCACGCCCATCACTCAAATCCTGGAATAGAATTCGTTTCAATGCAACTAACTCCCAGAAGGTTTTTGAGAACCAGTGGGAAAATAGACCGGTCTCCTGCGAGCGCAAAATGAAACGATTCAGGGGCGCCTTGTAAATAGAGTTCTCATGCACCGGCAAACCGAATAATATAAAATTGGTGATGTAGAGCTCCTCGGAAAGGCGAAACAATTTGCGGGCGAAATATTTTTGCGCTTCGTCAACAACTGGCCAAGATGATGTCGTAATCGAGTAGGCAAACTTCGTATTCATCGTATGTCGAAGTCGCTGAAATTCACCATAGGTACCAATAATGTGAAAAACCGAGCCGTATCGCTCCCAGAAATCGGTTCCCTTATAAAATATCACATTTACAATTTCCTGCTCGGCGAGCATAATCTTAAGATTCCTCTTAACGAGATCTTCGAAACTGGCAACTGGGCTTTGTGTTGGCGGTGAGGTCAGCACCTTTATTAGGTTAGCGGAGTACGTTGCACTAATTATTATACCATCGATAAATATTAACATAAAAATAAATTTGATAGAGAATTTTTTATCCGATGGCATTGGAAAGCATTGACCCAAGATGCCACGCATAGTAATGGGATTGAGAAAAATATCTAGCCCTGAGACGCCTTTTCGCTTTTGACGACCCACTTGCTGCGTGAGTGTCAACAACAGCGATAGCAACCAATACTGCAACAAAATCGTTATGTACAATGGAACACTGAACGCGGACAATATTAACTCCTGCTTAGGTACCGCCAACTCCAATGGCAGCATGGTCAGCCAACGGGCAATTTCAATGGGATACGTGTACTCGTGTATGTTGAAATAGCGCGCCGGAGTCGATAGACTGGCGCCCACATCGATGGTACCATTTTGTGCTGCACGTCGCACTTCGGATAAATAAAATACCTGCTCATTGGACATGTTGAAGGGGAAGCTTAACGTGCAATTATTTTGTGCCGCAAAGGTGCGCATCAACTGTCCAATATAGCCGCCGATCTGTTGACGTCCCAAAGCATCGGTATAGAGCATTGTGCGTGGTTCTATTTGATCGGGCAAGATGAGTAAAACCTTCTGTTGCATATTCAGTAAACGGTTCGGAAAGAAGGATGAAACGGTGTTATTTGCGAGTGTTCGCTCTTCGACTGCGAATATCGGAAATTGTGTGTAGCTGTGATAAAGTCCTGTTTCGAAATAATCTCGATGGATTAAGTTAACGTTGAGTAGTTTGAAGAGTTCGCACTGTATAAAGAAAGCCTTTATGCTGGAATTACTATCCCGTCCGAAGACTGTGTTGACTATGACGATAATTCGGGAGTCTCGGATATGTTGCAGATTGTTGGCAAGTCGTTCTATCAATTCTTCATCTGCAATATCATTCACACACAATATGACCAATAATTCGCTGCTGTAGTTGCCATTCCAGTATACAAAGTTCTGCTCATTGAAAATAATTGTGGGCACTCCGAATTCCACCGGAAGTCCACCATCGACACAATTTTTGACTTGCCGTCTTAGGAGTAATATGCTGGCATAAGAGCGCTCATCGTTAACTCTTTCTAATAATCCTCGAAAATGAGTTTTAAAACTTTCTGACTCCATTTCCGTTTCTACTTGTAACTCTGCTGTAGTGGTCATAACCACAATGACGAACAAAAGTTTCCGCAGTACTGAAATACTGCTTTGCTTCATGTTGTCCAAACTGACTAAAATAACTTCGATGAACAAGTTTGAAGTGGCGAACTATGCGAGTGGCAATCGGACTATCAATTAATCAACCAACACGTGAGTCTAATTGACGTTGATCAATATTAGCAGAATCATAAGTCATTATGACATTGTTATTTAATATAAAAATTGCCTTTTATGTACTCTATAGTAAATCGGATATCGCATAAGTTTACCTTAATCTGTTTTTATTATTTCGTGACTAATTATGTTTGGGTTACGAGTTAAATGAAGTTAATAGTACAAGTAAATACCAAAGGTTCTTATTAACAACATACATTTATAACAGTTACAATTTTTTTTTGGATCGAAGGTATTTTTTATTTGTTTTATTAATTTAGAATTTTATTTATTTGTATTTAAAATACGTTAAATTGAGTATTACATTCTTATAAATCTATTCTTGAATCTTCCAATAAACGCAATTTCCGTTAGGAATACAAGCAGACAAATACTTAAAGCACCGCCATACAATATCCAAATCCAGTAAAAATCTCTAACCTGCCAGGCAATATAAAAACGCCCAGAATCTCCTAAATCCAGAAACGGAATCCGTTTCAATGCAATTATTTCCCAGAAGGTCTTCTGAAGCCAATGGAAGAAGAGTCCATTTTCATGCGAGCGTAGAATTAAACGATTCAATGGCTCTTTGTAGATGGAGTTCTCGTGCACCGGAAGACTAAACAGTATGAATTTGATAATGTCCAGCTCCTCTGAGAGACGAAATAATTTGTGCGCAAAATATTTTTGTGCTTCGTCGTAAATTGGCCACGATGAAGTCGTAATGGAGTAGGCAAATCTTGAGTCCATATTATTTCGAAGTTGCTGAAATTCGCCATAACTATCGACAAGCTGAAAAGCGGACTCATAGCGCTTCCAGAACTCATTGCCCTTGTAAAAGAGCAGGCCTACTGTTTCCTGTTTGGCAAGCATGATTTTTAAATTTTGCGCTACCACATGGTCGTAGTTGGTGATGGGCATTTGTGATGGCGGAGCTGTTATCAGCTTCATTAAATTTGCGGAGTATAGCGTACTGTTTATCAGACCAACAATAAAGATCAGCATGTAGATTAACTTGGCGCTAATCTTCATGAACGACGGCGTTGGAAAGGCTTGACCCAAAAGACCTCGCATTGTGCTGAGAACCACATTTCGACCATCATATTTTCGTCGAAGCGTCAATTTACGCAACCAAATCGTCACGAGCGAAAGCAACCAAAACTGCAGCGTAACAGAAACGTACATCTGAAGACTGAACACTAACAATATTAGCTCCTGCTTAGGTACCGCCAGCTCCAACGGCAGCATGGTCAGCCAACGGGCAATTTCAATGGGATACGTGAACTCATGAATGTTGGCACGTGCCAAACTAAATAAACTTGCGCCCACATCGATGGTACCGTTCTGTGACGATGAATGCACATCGTTGAGGTAAATCACTTGGTCCTTAGATATATTGTAAGGAAAGCTTATCGTGCAATTATAGTGCGACGCAAAAGTGTGCATAAATTTGCCAATATATCCGCCGATCTGTTGACGTCCCAAAGCATCGGTATAGAGCATTGTGCGTGGTTCTATTTGATCGGGCAAGATGAGTAAAACCTTCTGTTGCATATTCAGTAAACGGTTCGGAAAGAAGGATGTAACGGTATTATTTGCGAGTGTTCGCTCTTGTACTGCGAATATCGGAAATTGTGTGTAGTTGTGATAAAGTTCTGTTTCGAAATAATCTCGATGGATTAGGTTAACGTTGAGTAGTTTGAAGATTTCGCACTGTTGAAAGAAAGCCTTTATGCTGGAATTACTATCCCGTCCGAAGACTGTGTTGACTATGACAATAATTCGGGAGTCTCGGATATGTTGCAAATTGTTGGCAAGTCCTTCCAGCAGTTTGCCGTCTTTTATATGATTCATGCACAATACGACCAACAATTCGCTGTTATAGTTTCCCTTCCAGTAAACATGCTCTTGATCATCTAAACTAATTGTGGGTACCCCGAAGTCCATCTGAATTTCTTCATCGACACAATTTGTGCCATGCCTCCTTAGGAGTAATGTACTGGCGTAAGTACGTTCATCGCGAACTTTTTTCAGTAAGCCTCGAAAATGCCTTCCAAATGTGTCTGAGTCCACAGCTGTTAGCAATTGCAATTCCGCTGCAGTGGTCATGACTGCAATGACGAACAAAAGTTTCCGCAATACTGAAATACTGTTTTGCTTCATGTTGTGTCTACGAAGAACTTCGATGGATAACTGTCAAGTGGCGAACTGGACGAGTAGTAAGCGAACTTGTTAATTAATCAACCAACACGTGAGTTTTAGACATCGCCTTATGTTAACGGATTCATTAGTAATTATATCATTGTTAGTATTGTTATTCAATTTCATTTATTCTTTTAAGTATTCTGATGTCACTTATAATATCCGTTAAGAATATCAGCAAACAAATAATATTACATGAAGCACATTCTCGCAATATCCAACATCAATGAAAGTCTCCAATCTGTCAGACACTATAGGAACGCCCATCGTTATATTCCATAAGCGGAATCCGCTTTAATGCAACCCTTTTAGATTATTGACAAGTCGCTTGCAATTTTTCGTATGATTTAAAAATAATTAAGTCAACAATTCGCTGCTATAAATTACATTAACCTGTTCATTTAAACTAACTATTGGTAACTGACAGTCCGACTGAAGTTCCTCATCGACATAATCTAAGTCACTCCGAGCCAGCAGTAATATGCTCACGTTTACACACTCATCGTAAACTCTAACCAATAAATCTAAAATCCGTTTTCATTCGTAACTTTATCGTCCTTTTTATAACTGCAACAATGAACAATCGTTTTTTTATGTTGCCCAAACTGATTCCGAAGTACTCTCATCGGAAAGGGTTGGACACCAAGGTAATCTATATTAATTAATGGTTGTCATTTTTGCCGCACGTGATGTTAATTTACGTATTACATTTGCGATTTCATTCGTTCAGTCACCAACCATAAACTAAACCGTCATCGTGACATTTTAATTATGTCAAATTTTTGTTCATTCGGATGTCACTTAATGTTTACATTGACGTTTGTTTTTCATTGTTTGTTGACAATTTGTGTTCGTGTTAAATTTTAGAACAAATATCAAAAGGAAAGTGGAAGTGCTTCGTGGCCACTTGACATTTTTGAAGGCACTTCAACGTCTTCAAATGTCTGTCGTGTCGTCTTCTTTACAAGTAACCATTTTGTTTTCAGTGTATTTTTGGAGTTTTGATTTTAGCGGAAAAGCTTTTTACTATTTTGTTTCGAAGATGATATCTCTGTTATCTATTATAGTATTTATAAAAGCCATTTGAACGTTCTTACTTATGAGCAGGATTGGGTGAATGCAATCGATTCATTACAGATTACTAATTACGGTAGGAATCATAATCTGTGAAAAAATTTGTCTTTATTTTTTGGTATATTACTAAAAATCAGAGTCCAAACAATATCAAAAGAACGAGGAATCCTATTAATCGTTAAAGTACTGGGAGTTCCAAATATTATTTGTGTTGTCGAGCGCATGGAAGATTCGGTAAAGAAAGTATTTAACTCGGACGACAACATCGCAGGTGGGAGGACAAAGTGATGAGCAACATTACAGCACATGGTCAAACCAAATGGTGCAGCTTTCTGGACCAGATTAAAATCGACAAATGATTTGCAAAGACCACAATAGAACGAAAGTAAGTATACAAAAGATTCGATTTGCTTACGCCCGGTTTTAACGACTACACAAAATTGAGTTAGACAGGTTAGTTCAACAGCGTGATGTACAGGGCCTTATCTAGGGGGCGGTACTTGGAATCAGAGTTCGGGAATAAATAATTGTGTTATAAAGAAAGGACATTTTTGTTTTGTTTTGCTTTACTATTCTTAAATCAAGTAAGAGAAATAATGAATAATTTTTTCTCTGTAAATTGAGGACTTTTTTTTGCTTACTCGCCTGCTTCTATGAATAAATTAAAACTTAATTTCGATTGTATTCATGAAATTTGCGATTTCACAATTACTTTAGAAAACGCAAGCGACAGTCCTGCTCCGGGCGCCTAAATATTCCTACGTACGGCCCTGCTGATGCATACTATCGAAATGATTCCAAAAGATCGATGTTTGCTGGAGCTTTGGATAGAGGATAACTATTTCAAAGGTCTTACCTTTAAAGCGGGCGTAACAGTCAAGAACCGAAGAATTTGAACAACTTAAAATTTTTTTTAAATCAACGTCAAATTCACACACAACTGTAAAACACATAGATACGAGTATAGTACATAAAACTAAATTTTCATGTAAGTCCGCCTAAAAAGCAAATGTTGCTGCTACTGCTGGTGTTGCTGTTGGTTCATTCCAGTTGCTTTTGGAGCTCTTGCAATTGTTGTTGTCCTCGATGCGTTGAATTTGCTTCCAACTCTTTAAGATTTTTGCTGTTGTCGGTGAACTTGAGCTGCGGCCAAAGTCACTTTGGCTCATTTTAGTGCTGCCACATCGCGAAAAAGTCGTGCCGTGCAACATACAACATACAACATATTCGCCTCGTATTACACTTTTAAATATCGAATTAATTCCGTGATGCATGTTGCTGCTGCTGTTGCTTGAGTTACTGTTGTTGTTGTTGGTGTTCTCTTTTGTTGCGTTGCACGTTTTCCGATTGCAATTGCGACTTTTGCTTTTGTTGTTGTTGTTGTTGTTGGTGTTGGTTGCTGGTTGCTGCTCTTGTTTGTTAATGTTGGTGTTGCTGTTGCTCGCATGCTGCTGATGCGATTTGGAACAGCACAACAACAAATCAGTTTTTCTTTAGGTAATAAAAATAAAAATGCCTCGTTGTGCGATAAATTATCTCCTTTGCTTTAGTTAGCGCTGTGATAATTTATCGGCTTCCACTTGTGAGTGAAACAATTTAATTGGAGATCATAATTTACTTAGTTAGCCGAACTGTGGGTCTTTGTTGTTTTTTTGTTTCTTTTTACATGTTGTTGTGTTTTTCGATAACTTAAATTGATAAATCGTTTTAATAGTATGGCCATATTCCAAATTATGTCTTTACAAAATTTTTTTTTAAATTTTTGAAACAATTACAATTTCATTAGTCTGGGATATATTATTTCTATCAGAGACCGAAGATTCAATTATTTTTTAAAAATTAAAAAAAAATTAGTTCTAAAAGAAATTTCAATTAAAGGCATATTAACTGATTTAACCATTGCGAAAATATTTTTGTTCACTAAGTGTAAGAATTGTGAAAAAATATTAACAGTATTCCTCGCTTACGTAGCTCCCCTCTTAAGTTCAATTCACTTGTTGGGGATTTTTTCATTTTCCATATTTTTCATATAAATCGCAATTTTAACTTAATTAATTACTTATATTTTAATTTAAAAAAATTGTTTTCTTATGAACCTACAGACACTTAAACGGGTTGAATAACTACCTATGCGGGTTCAAATAACTGCCTTGAGGTACTTAAGAGTAATTTATATAAGTCGGTAACTCGCTTAAGCACCCACAAACTCGCGCATTTTAGGTAGAGGCACTTAAGCGGGGAATACTGTAGATGCTTCGGCTTCAGATTTAAACATTTTCGATTTATGGGTGCTAAAAATAGTTTTTGTACTTAACGGTTTTTGATATTAAAAACGAATTATTGAAAATAGTTTGCATAAAAATGAATTTTGGATTCGTGTTTAGGATCTTTTAAGCTTTAAAAATAATCATTTTGAAAAGATGATTTTAAGCTTCTTCCAATTTCCAAAAGAATCGCAATTTTTTCGTTTTAACAAGAAGAAGCAGATTTTTCTAGAATTTCTAGTATGGGGTCAGGTGAAGACTATCCTAAACTTAATAACTGCATTAAAATATAATTTTTATTCAAAATATTTTTTTTAATGACTTATGACTTAATTATTTTATTTTAAATGGTTTTATTATGATATTAAAATAAAGAAAGAAATAAACTTTAAATTAATGATAAAATTTTGTATTGAGTTTATCTCGATGATTTATCAATGTAACTCATTCAACTGGACTTGATATGATTTTTCGTTCAGTTTGGAAACTTGTTGCTTGTTGCACTTTCAACAAAAATAAATATCAAAAAAGCCTTTCTGTAATTTCTCTTTACTCTTTCCATTTCGTTTGTACTTCTTTATTATTTTGGTTTCTTTTTCATCTTCTCGAACTTGTGTAAGTTTTGCTTCGCTTCAATTGATTCTCGAAATTCGTTCGTTGCAATTAAGCGGATTGTTTGTCAGCAACAATTACTGTAACTAAAAACCAATTCATCGCTCAAATGGATGCGCGGAACACATTTCGTATATGCGTATGTGTGGCTGTGTGTGTGTTCGTGTACTGCCAACAGCAGCGATAAATAATAACCAACACAATAGCAGTAGCAGCAGCAACATCAGCCCCAACCTGGCAATAACAATAAGCCACGGCGACGGCAATTAAACTTGGAAATTATTAAATTTCTCATAAATATCTTCGTTTATTTTTTATTACTTTTTTCTTTTTTCTTTTTTCTCTGCTGTCTTTGTGACGCTTTACGAAAGAAGACCAAGAAAAACAACAACAACAACAACAAGTTGAATGTAATTGCATATATGTACGAACGAGTACGTATGTGATTCTTGGCTTGAAAAGAAAATTGCTGGTGTCTTTTGTTGTTGTTGTTGTTTGTTTAATGTTTGTGTAGATAAAATTTTTTTAAATTAATTTTTAATGCTGGCGTTTTTAATTATTTGAAAACGTGTTGCTGCAACTCAACGCACCGTCACAAGCTGAACAAGCCGAAAGTGAGCAAGAGAAGTGCAAGAAAGAAGACGAAGAAGAAGAAGAAAAACAACATAAAAGCTACTAATTAAATACAATTTGATATTGTCGCAGCAATTAACCTAATAAATCAAAAATTAAATTCGTCAAAACATTTTTGGCAGTTTACACGAAAAGTTAATGAACTTTAAAGTATAAGCGCTCTTTGTTGTTGGTGTTGTTTTAAATTATTTTGTAAGTAAACATTTAGAAATTTTAAATGTTTAACAATTATTAAAATTAGTTTATACAAAATACTTGAGATAACAGTACAAAGAAAGTATTAAGAGATAAATAATAATAACGGCTTTCTATATTAAAGTGTATTATAAAGTTATAGGCGTGCCATGCCCTTTTAGCAAAATGCATTATCAAATCAATTACCAAAGGTAAATAAAGCAGGCAAGCTTTGTAGCGTGTAGTAATGTTTTATTCAAATCATTTTTCCAATACAAGTTTGTGGCTTAAGTCTTTTGGTTTATTTTTAAATATGTTAAAATTGTTTCAATAAATTTTGATCGAAATTTGGAAAAGATAACAGTTTAGTATGGTGCAACATATTGGCAGCATATTTATTTATTAAGAGGAGGCGTGAACTTTTTATTTTAAGGCAACTTTTTTCTTGCGAGCTGATGAAATAAGATAAATTCAGCAAGGCAAATTATTTAAGTTATCAATCGAAAATTTTGGTTATTAAAAAGAAGAACATGTGAGATTTGTGTATAAGTTATTTCTATAGTTATTGAAAAATAAAATCTAATTTCGGTTTAAATTTTTGTATACTATTATTTTTTAGTTTACTTAAAAATTAATGCATATAATTAGTACACATATGTCCAGCTATGCATGACCTTGAAAACTGTCGCATATGTTAACTTATTCTGCTAATTCTGTAGTCATAACGACAATCATTATCAAGGATAAACATATTTGCAAAGGCTCCGCTGGTTACCGTTCTATAAACTTATGTAACCCATGCTAACATATGTGCGAGTGTGTACTAAGTGCGTCCGAAGTGTGCAACATTTAATTGGACATTTGAAATTGCATCATTTAGGTGTAGATTTTTTTCAGAAGCATTGTCCTTGAAATTTTGTCTTGAATTTGTAAATAATTGTTCAATGAAATATGTTTTGCTTACCAATTCTTAAATACAATTTCAAACAAAAGCGCAGATTTTTTCGCTTAAAAGTGCTAAATGATATGTTCTGGTAGTGGTACCTGCTGCACTTACTCCATACACTTCGATACTTTTCAAAGAAAATTGGATTTTCGTTTGTTGGTCATGCTCGCCGCAAGACAAACGCGCTCACAAATGATGGCAAAAATTCAAATTCAGCAGCATGACTGACGTATAATGCTGCCGTTTTTTTTGTTGTTTGTTGTTGTTATTTTTTTTGTCTCTTTGACGAAGAAGAAATGTTCATTGTCATTTGTGATTTATGGCGCTGCTACCAAGAGACGATTTGGCAAAATATTTACAAACTCGATTGTTTGCATTTGTGTATCTTTCGACGATGTACATATGCATTTATGTATGTGTATGTCGAGTTTTTACATATTCATATATATGTATATTTATGCGAAGCGTCTTTGTGTCTGTGCCACGGCAATAAAGCGACACTTAAGCCAGGCGTATCTGTCTGCCTGTCTATTTGTAAATTGCTTTATTAAATGCCACAAATCAGGCACACAAATAGCAGCGACAGCAACGACAACAACAACAACAGGAATAGCGGAGGCATATACTATACCATCAATAAGTAAGAAGTGGTAGGGCTGTCAACTTTAAAATTCCTTAGAGTGTTTAAATTATATTTATTTTAAAATTATGGGAACATCATACTTAATAATCACAAAGAATTTAAACTTTTTGTTTAAACAATCAGTTAAAAATCCGATATTTGCCTGAGTCGTTTAATTTAAATAGAATACAAATTATTATATTATGAAAATTTTAGTATTTAGTCGGCGGACAGCTTCAATATGTATGTGTAATTGAAATCAACATAGCTAAACTTTTCCTTTAAGTATTTAACTTAATAATACATTTTTTAGTATGTTTGATTTCTTCATTAGAATGAAACAATTAATACATTTCAAAGGGTTGACAACCCTAATACGGACTCACTACGCACACAAACTCATTGAATTTACCCAGCTACAATAATATCCGTTACGCTCTTAGACACACCTCAGCATTGGCTGTTGATTTTGATGTTGTTGCTTGCTGTTGTTATTGTTGTTTTTATTGTTATTATTGCTGTCAATGTGGGCTTGTCATGTTTAGGATAAATATTTGTAGACGGCAATCGTCGTAAAATGGACTTATGCAACCGCGTGTCGTATCCTTTTTCGTGCAACTTGGCTTTACTCGTATCTGAAGTTATGAAGGCGTTTTGTTGATGTTATTGTGGCATAGAATTTAACAAGGGTTAAATGTATTCTTACTCTGCATTCGAAGGAGTTATCGCTTTGTTGTTTTTTTTTCATGTAAATATTTCAAAGGAATTTGAATAATTTTAAATGGTGTGAAGAATTCGAAAATATGTCGTACTCAGAAGATGTGACATTGAAGCAAAAGAGTTTAGCATAATTTTTAATTGGAGGGATTTTCCCAAATTTTGACCTTATTTTGAGATAACCTGCACAGCGTGACACTTGGCGGAAATGTTGTAATTATTCTTTCGTATATTCTAAGTTAAATTTGAAATTTTTTTAGATTAAAGTACAAAATAAAATTCATTGGCTTGTAATTATTTTAATTATTCAAAACTAATAGTCAATATTTCAATTTCATATTTTTTAGGTGAAGATGTGAACTACCAATGTACCAAAATCAAATATTTAGTTTAAAACAGGTTCGTTGCTCAAGTCTTTTGCATTGATTTTAAATGTATTTAAAGTATTTTGATAATTTTTGACAGAAATTAAAAGTAGTGATAAAACAAATATAGCTTAAATAGTTGGCAGCAGTAACCAGCTCCAAATAAGCTCGCGTGATCGATCAACTTTTGTGCTGATGTTATTTATATACACCTAATTCGAGAGTCTTCAAACTAAATCGTATTATTAAAAAGTGCTAAAATTCAAGTATTTCTTTCAAAACTATTTATAACTATAAGAATACTAAACAATACTTTATAGTTTAAAGAAAATGTTTAAAGACTGAATTCAAAATTGTTTTAGTGCTTACTATATATCGATCAGAGTCAATTTATTCTTCAAATCGGAACAAAACTATCACTTTTCATTGTAGAAAATTAATGCGGCGAGTGGTCCCATTATACTCTATAATAGAAATTCCGGTAATTTACAAGACAAAGCGATCATTTCAAAGACACAAACAAAAATAACTCAGGCGCAACAGAGAGACAGCAAAAGCGACATATCAATTTGCCAAGCAGCATGGGCGACAAAACGCTTTGAAACGCTAATTTCTGTTGTCGTCGTTGTTGTTGTTGTTGATGTTGTTGTTGATGTTGTTGTTGATGTTGTTGTTGATGTTGACCAACTTAAAAACATAATCATAATTATTAATGCACATTAAAAATGGAAATTATTTATTTTTTCTTTCGAGAATAACCGCAGCAAAACTAGAAGAAAGGCACAAATCCATATTAAAAAGACATAAGAGAAGATAAGAAAAAAGTATAAATTTAAAGTTTAAGTCTTTTGAAATGCAAAACTATTCCACTGAGAGAAGCGCACAAAAGTATTTTTTATATTTAATTACTCCTTTCTTTCAGTTCTTCTTTCTTTCATTCTTTCTTTTGTAAGAAAGCAAAGAATAAGCTAAAAAAATAATAATAAATAACTTAACAGAAACATACAAACGAAAACAACAACAAAAATATACAAAGAAAAAATTTGAAAATAAAAATAAAAATAAAAGTCGGTCATGAAATCGCAAGTGACCCACTTGGCGAATCGCAAAACGTCCGACGGACTTGCAGACAGTTAGAAAGACGGACTTAGCGCGCCGCGCGCGATCAGCCAGTAAATCCGTGGAAAAAATCAACAGACAGCCAGATATACATACAAAACATCAACAACAAAAACAACAACGACGAAAAAAAATGCAAGATATAACAGCGCGAAGCGACAGAAACATGCCGAGCGGCGAGACAAGCTACAATCTTTGCGGATAGACTTTTTCGCGGCGATTTTATCTGATCCGTACAAATGAGCGAGCCAACACATACATACACACACACACACACATACCATACACTTTAAACAAGCAGCAAATAAGGAGAACACCGTAATTGGTAAAACTAATACAAGATCCCCTCCCCCAAGTCTTTTGCACCCTCTTTCACCTGCCTCATTTTTCGACGCCGCTGTGTGGTTTAATTCTTACAGCCGCATTCGCAGTGAACAAGTTGAGCTGCGCATGCGCATGCGCCTCACTGTTACAAGGAAGTCGCAGAGCCATAGACAAAAGCATTTTTTTTCATTCGGAATTTTAGCTTAAATACACTCAGCGAATAAAATGAATATCAGAGAATACATTTTCAGGAGTAACAATTTATAAAAAAAAATAATTACCCTTGAAATACTTAAAATGATTTCAGAAATATGCTTTAAAATTAAATGCGAATATCAATTTTTTAACTGAAATAGATTCGATTTCTTTTATTATAAATTTAAAAATATTATCTTGAAATTAAAGTGGTACTTTTATACATATATGTACATGCCAACGAGTTTGTTGTTTCAGTCTTTCATTAAAAAAATTAAAAGTTAAAAAAAGAAGTGGATGAATAAGTGTACAAACGTAATATTAAAAAATCTCTATAGCATGACAAGTTGGCAGTAGCAATCTCTTCACAATTAATAGGCGTGGTCGGTCAACTGATAAGTACGTCTAATTTAAATGCAAAAAACTTAAACACCAGAAAATGATAAACCAAATAAAATTCTCGTTTACTTTTCAGTGTATGCGGAATTGAGCATTTTTTATTTCTGAGGCGTTATTTTGGTCGGCAATTAAAATGCGCGCATAGAAAGAAAAAAGCAAAAACAACAAAAATCACACCAAAATGTCTGACTTGCGACTGCGACTGGGAATGCAACTGCAAGTGCGCCAGTGCACATGCGCAACCACCAAATACGCGACGCGGTCGCTTCTTTTATGGCGAAAGAAAAGAAAAGAAAAGCAACAAAGCAACAAAGCAAAAGAGAAGAAAAAACTCACCGTGCTGCGGCTTACAAATGCATAATTTTAATAGCTCAAGCGGAATTGCAGTTTTTGCGCATTTTCTTGTTAAATTAAAATTGAAATTAAAATTTTTATTTGAAATTTCTCGCGAATATTTCTGCATTATTTTATTTTATTTTATTTAATTCAAATTTTTCGTTTATAGAAATATTTAACAGTCACAAAAGTGCTCACAAAAAAAAAACGAGACAGTCAAAAAATTAGGGTCAGCGCAGTTACTTAAATATTACAACAAAAACAAAAACAAGAAGAAAAAAAGGTAAGTACTCGAAAAATAAAACTGCCAAAAACTTTTAAATTTCATAACGGTGCAAGCATACCAAATGAAAAGTATTTTCAATCACTCGGACAGACGAAAATAAAGAAGAAGAAGAAGACCGAGGCGCAGCGTTAAAAATGTTGTTTATATTGTTGTTGTTGTTGTTGTTGTTGTTGTTGACCAACAGCGCACATGCGTACGAATTTAATTTATAAGTAGGCTCCCGCTCGTTCATTCGTTCGTTCGATCAAATCGCTTGGATCACTTGAATCGTTTCATTTCGCTTCGTTTCGTTCGTATCTCAGCGATGCGATCGACTTGTTGTTGTGTATTTTAAAGGTGGTTGAGGTGTATCTTTTCGTTTAGTTGTTGTTGTTTTTGTTGCTGGTGGGGGGAACTTGTTGGCCCATTTCACGTTCGGCTTCTACACAGTGCGAAAAACTCGAGAGGATAAGATATAAATCGTTGAGATATTGCACGATACATTAAAACAGTTTTGTTGATATCTCCAAAACGATATTATAAATATTTAATTTAATTGACTGATTTTCAAACGCTTTTGAGATTTCAGTTTTCATTGTACTATAATTTAATCAGGCAATGTCGAACTGATTTTTAATTTGTGGTTTGTGTGTATAAAATCAAATTTAGAAAAAAAAAAAAAATTTTTTTTTAGAAAGTATTTGTATTTGTAATTTCTCTATCGTGATGGAAGGGGAAAAATATCCCAAAAATTAATGACTTAATTAATGAACTGTTGAAGGAACATAATTTATCTATGATTGTGTTAAATACGGTCTACAACAGAGTCAATTACAAATATTGCTTATAAGTTTTATTGTCATCTTAAAATTTCTTAAAGACTGTATCATGGTTAAATAATAAGGTTGGGAAAGTGGAAATGAGAACGTAAATGGAGCGAACTCACCTTGATTACTGCCTTATTTTAAAGTTAGTTTCTTTGATTTTTAAAATCAAACTACTTCGTTTTTTTTATTTCTGGCAACTGCACAAAAATTTAATTTTTAATTAGAGAAAAAATATCGAGGTGGAGAGGAACAATTTTCTACATTCCTCAGCTTATATCTATTACATCAGGTGCTGTAGAAGAAAGTTCGTTGCTTAAATCTTTAGTTTGATTCTCCATAATAAAAAAATTATCCATTCAAGTTTTTTCTTGAATCATTCGTTTAAACTTACATTCTTAAAATTAAATTGTTACTTTTCAATCTTTAACTATAAACATTTCGCAAATGAAGATATTTTAGTGGATTTTTAATTTCGCAGAGAAATAAATTGCTTAACAAATTACCAAAATTATTATTTTGCTAAACATTTTCTTGCTGTGCTCTCGAATTTGTTGGTTGAAAACAATTTCAGATTTTTGGTATGCGGCTCGTTTTACGCTTGATTATGCTGGGAGCGCATTTGAGAGAGTTACAACAAAAAGCAAAAAAGGTAAAGAAGTATAGAATAAAAGAAGGGGAACAACTCACATTGGCGGAATTAATTAAAAGGCCTAAAGGTGAATTGTTGTTTGTTTTTGTTGTTGTTGTTTTGAACCTGTTTCAGCATTTAATTTATTGCTGCGACAACGCATGCACTTGTCAAACAACAACAACAACTACAACAACATTTTCGATAATAACTGCCGCCACCAATGTCCAGTCGTCCGTCCGTCCGTCCGTCTGTCCAGCACGATAAAACATGAAATGCATCATTTCAAAATATTAGGGCACCGATTTGTATTTAATTCTGGTTCTGGCAGCCACAACAACAACAACTTTAGACGCAGTTTCAGCCTTAGTCTCAGCCGTCGCCTTAACAGCAGCAATAGCAACAAAAACAACAACAACATTTTGTGCGAATTAAGTCACCGAAGAGGAGGGAGGATGAGGCTTTTTTTCAGCACTGCCGCAATTATTTCTTGCAGCGCGTGACCCAGATTTTAAGCTACGATCCGAGGCGGAAGTTTTTCATTTTATTTATTAGTGTGTGTGTGTGCACATGTGCGTGTGTTTGTGTGTTGTCAGTATAAAATGCATCTCCGACCACTTTGAAGTTGCTGCCTTGTTTTGAGGACATAATTGGGTTAATTTTGAAAATTTGACATGACTCCGACAGGCGGGCGATTGCATTTGGGGCGGCGATTTTTGTTTGTTCATTTTTGGGTAAATTCATATATTTTTTACGTTTAATATTTGTTTTTGTATTTCTTTCTCATGGTTTCTATACCCTACTCTCTTACACGGAATTCACGTAGAGTATGATAAGTTTGGATATTCATTTGTAACGAACATGATGAGGCATGGTAGATATAACAAAAGATTTCCAATTTTCGTCATTGTCCCTTTTTCTCGGTCAGGGCGGTTATTCTAAAAAACTGTTAGTATTAAAAATTTAGAAAAACTCTTTAATGACAGCTTGACTCTGTCTTTACTTATCATTTTTGCTAAAATATATTCGGTTTTAGAAATGTTTTATAAAACATTCGGCAAGTTAATAAACATTGTTGTAATCAATTAATGTTCAAAATTGTTTCTTCATCAAAAGCATTTTTTCAATCTACTAAGTGTCAAGTTTAGAGTTGAGTGTGGGCTCAGTACTCATGGACCATTGTGCTGTACCCAGGATAGTGTCGGAATAAGAAAGAGATAAAGGAATGAAGTAATTAGATGGGAATATTAGCAGATAAGTTCATACGCTATTCCCCAAACTTAACGAATGAATTTCAGAAGATTAGGTATAGAGAGATTATGATTATTTTTTATACTTAACACATTGAGTCCCTTAGTAACAACAATGAGTACTTTAAGGTCATTTAGAAGAATTTTTAGAAGAAGGTCTGCTAACTTACGAATTGGTTGTTTCACGAAGACTTAATGGTTTTGCAAGTTTTTAGGTCGGACCATCTTCTAACATGAATCGAGTCTGTGTATTCGTTTATCCAACGCATAACTTCCGCTGAAATTATACCAATATACCGATACATCTCCCACACCAACTCCTTGCAATTATCCAACACACAACGTTCAAAACAGCAAACATCTTCGTTGAGAAGACTGATGCCATTGGTCCCATAGCTTGAGAGTATTTGGAATCATCGTCATAGTACCACCCGGAGCCAATACCAGTCGAAGTCTTTGATCCGTTAGTGTAAAAGACATGTTGAAGACTCCGAAGTACAATCGCTGGACTTAACCATTGATCACTTCCCGGGAACCTAACATCATATCTTCTTCCAAAGCGAACATTGGGCACACGATTGTCCACGGCTATTAAGAAAAGAGGACACTTTTCCGATAACTAATGATATATTCTATGTGTAACAACTTACCATAAAAAATTTCAAGAATCCACTTTGCACGAGAGATTACGGAAAAACAAAATTCTCGCTCATCCTGGTGATATAAGAGTCAAGTGACATTTTTTTGTTTTATTCGATATAACTGAAGAAATTCTATAAAAAACCCTTCAAAATAAAACGATCAAAATCAAAATTTTCTTAGGGAGCCGAAATATATAGCAATTATATAATAAATGATCAGTTTAAAAATATGAGTTCGTCTGCCTGTCTGTCTGTCTGTCTGTCCATTCAAATCATTCAATTAAAATCATGTAGTAAGAGGTATCGACCAGAAATTCTTTAAGTGGATGATAAGTTTAAAGATCTGAAATAAAACTCACATAACAAATTTTTAATTAAATTAAAGCAAAGTTTTACAAAAATAACAAATACAATGTTTTTAATTTTGCAAGTTTGTTACTTAAGTCTATTGTTAAAACCGAAGACTTAAGAACCGAACTTTCAATAATGTCAATAAAATATTTGAATAGAATCGAGTGAAATTTGTATAAAATATTCGTACGATCTGTCTGTCTGTCTGTTTGTACAGCTCGCTCACATTTTAGCCGGACAACAATAAGAAATAAACAATTCAAATTCTATTCAATATTTCAATTACATCAATATGAAAGCAACTCAAACCGTCACAAAAAAAAAGACATGATGTACTGACAACACCAAAACTAACAACAACAATAGTAAGAAACCGTATCCCCACCCAAGAACAGTTAGAGCACTTATGTGCGTGTCAAATGGTCAAATGGCAATCAAAGAAAATCAATAGACCGAATTTGGGATGGCGAGAAAAAAACGAAAGAAAGAAAGAAAGATGGAAAGATTGGTTCGAAAAAAGAAAGAAAAGAGCCTTTTAAAAGCGCACACAACTAATTGAACGGAACATGGACAGCGTGGACAGAGTGGACAGCGTGGACAGCATGGCACTCCATCAACGCGTCGCCTCGCTGTGGCCCACAAAAGACCACAGCCCCAAAAAAAAAATAAAAACAATAGCACCGAATGTGGTCCTATTTGTATGAGACAAATATCTTACTTCAAAGATTCCACAACACACACGCGCGACGGCGCACACACAGCTGCACCAGGCCCAACAGTAGTTTGAACTTTACTTTATTTAACTTAACTTTTTTCGATTTTCTTTAATTTTCTGTAAAAAAAAACACATAACTCCGAGCTTTATTCATTTTTAAATGTTTTTCAATCTGGTGGCGGTGGAACCTTTTGACCGCAAAGTCAGTCAGTCCGCTCCTTCGTCTTCTTCGTCTTCTTCTTCAGCGATGTACAAACAAATTCGTACAATATGGTTGAGTCTGCTTGAGAATTGGTTAAGTTCCCTTTTTTTGTTTTTTTTTTGTATTGCACTTTAAAGTTTTGTTTATTTATTTTTACCAGTTAAGTTGTGCACACAAACATTCAAACATTCAAACATGCTTTGTCCATTTGATTTGAGTGAAGCGCGCTTCAAGTCGCTCGTTCGACATGAAAATTAAAATATGAAATATGAAATGAAGAAAATCTTAAGTAGTACTTTTCTACAATAGTTTTTTTTTTTGGGTGGGGGGGGTTTGGTTTAACTGTTGTTTTTCGTATGTAGAACAAGCGAATGCTCAAGCGAGCGGTCGAGTGCGTGCTGCAATGTCTTGCATCTTATTTGTTGTAAGAAATATCTACAAAACAAAAACAAAAGAAAACATCGAGTTGTGCTTTTAATGGATAGTAAATAATTGTTGTTGTTGTTTTTTTTTTTTGTTGTAAACTGATGGCATACTCTTTTGTCTTTAAGGTGGCTTCATTTTCTAAATAACTTAATTATTCAATTGTGTTGCCTTATGAAAAATTAAATAAATGCAATCAAATATTTCCGTGCATAAAAGAAGAAATTTCACATGTCCTTGGCAACAATAAACCCCATCAAGAGTTTAGTTAATTACACCATTCGCCACTGGTTTCAATATAAGTATATGAGAATGACCTGAGATTTTGACCATTGCCTTCAAGTAAAATAAATTGAATTGAACTTTTTTGAATTGCATTTCTTTACGTTCTATACAGAACGAAAAATAAAAAAATATTTCTATAAAAATTTTGTTTGACAATTGAGGAAAATTTTAAATTTTTCTGGAGCACCTCCTTCGTCACCAGTAATCTACTCCACACTGAATCACAATGCCAAGAATTGGTGATTGGCTCAGAGGCAATCACTGCGTAACCAATGGACAAGACCAGTCGCTTATTGTATGGATATCTCCTTTCGATGCTGAGAAGGAGCAAAAGAGCACATCTCAGCACAAATTTATTTATTTATAAGTACATTTTATGAAAAGTGAAAAATTAGTTGATATTATCGATTTTTCTAATAATTAATAATTTAATCAATACAAATAAAGAGTTAATTAAAAGTCACTTACAACTACCAATTAGTTTCAAATAAACAATTCATTGTAATAGCAAACATTTTTTTTTTGAAATATGTAGTTTTTTATAAAATATTGGTTTAAATAGCGCTTTGCTGAATCAAAAAAATCAATCTGTGCATACATACGTAAGTTCTTTTTATTAAATATACATTTTTGCTTCAATTATTATCATTACATACATACAATTTTTTATGTATTTGCGTTAGACTCATACCTAATATAAAAATTTATTGTTTGGTCTCTATGGCATTTAAATCTTGGTTAAAAAGTTCGTTAAGTGGAGGAGTGTTTCATAGAATCTGCAAATACTTTGATGTGGTATGCAGTTTCATTGACATCAAAGTAGTTGTACAATTAAGTTTCCGCCGTTTTGAGAAAGATGGCGTGGCACGAGGTTTACGTTGGAATTCGCAGATGGTAACCTACTTGAAAATTAGTTTGTTTATTCCAGAACAACATAACCTTATCATGTTATTAAGTTTGCATTAGCATCATATATTTTTCTTCATCTAAAAATGTCTCAATTTGAGCCAACTAAGTGTCATTTGCGGGAACTTTTAATTTATTTTTTTAATTTAAAAAAATCTGCTGCTGAGTCGCATCGATTGCTCGTAGAAGCATTTAATGAGGATGCTTTGAGTGAGAGAACATGTCGTAAGTGGTTTCAAAAATTTAAAAAAGGTGATTTTGACATAAAAGACAAAGATCGCAGTGGAAGGCCGAAAATTTACGAGGATGCAGATTTGGAGAAATTATTGGGTGAAGATTCGTCTCAAACACAAAAGGAACTTGCACTTAGTTTAGAAGTCACTCAGCAAGCAGTCTCACATCGTTTAAAATCGTTTGAATATTATTTTATTAACAAAAAACGGCGGAAACTTATTTGTACACCTAATAAATTATTAACATAAGTTTTCTTTGGCATTCCGCTTACAAAACATCTTTGTCCCAAGATATTTTAGAAGTAAATATTTTGCATATATAGAAAAATACCAGAACATAAGTGCTCCAGTGTTAACAACTTAGGAACAAGAGGACTCATCGTTTTAATTTATTTAATTAGCTTATAGTACCCGGCGCTGTTTTTATTTTGAACACAAATATGTGTAAGTTAGTGAAACTTGCCGTTGCTTTTGAGTTACGGTGGAGGGCGTTAAATTGAAACAATCACGTCCATTCATGGTAAAGTGACCCAACAAATTCAGATACAAAATTTTTTAGAAAATACTGAGAATGAAATATTGGTCAGTGATTTTATTTAAATAAAATAGGAAAATGAAGAACAGTCAATGATAAATTCATTTCTTTCAAATAAACTAAAATGTGAGTCTGTGTTTTTTTTATTTTAAAAATGACATAAAAATGTCAGTAAGTGATTCTTTTCTTTAAATCACAAATAAATATTAGTCAGTGAGTTTTTTGTAACTGCTTCTTTTGGTAATCTCCTGAGATTCTCAACGATTTAGTTTTCCATAGTTTTTTAGCAATGTGCAAGTAGACACTCCATTCTTCCCAATCTCTGTACTTCATTGTGAATTCAGTCTCATCCATTATCAAGTCAACAAATTATCTAATTAAAACTGAATCAACTTCCGATTGAAGAAAGAACAAAAGTTATGGTAACTCCAGTTATCGGTTTGTTATTCATAAAGCTAAGAATATTAGAATTAGGCTTAGAATTAGTTATACTAGTAACTAGTTCGAGTTAGTCTTTTGCACCACGAAATAACGGATTTAGTATTTTTGAACTTTTTTTACTTCTATTTTTTAATTTAAGTTCATTAGATTACATGAGAATTGTGAAATAATAAAAGATTTCTTTATGCTCACAATTTCTTAAAGTTCGACTTAAGTCTTTTGTTTTAGAAAGCAAAACAAGTTTAGGAAAACAATTATTTTTAAATTTTTCTTTAATTTTGCTTTAATTTTGGTGGAAAATTTTGCTTGCAAATTAAGTGGAATACGAACTATGGTCAAATTGGTTAAATTAAGCACAACTGTTGCAAAAGTCTACTAACTCAACTTTTTGTTGTTGCTGTTGTTGTTGTTGTTTTTATAAATTCAGCATTGCTGCTTATTAAACAAAATTCAGTCAAATTAAGCTAAAAACGAGGCAGACAGCCCACGGCAACAGGCAGCATGAAAAGAAGAACCAACGTGCGCAGCGATGTGTGGTAGATGGATGTAACTTAAAGACACACACAAACACATACACACAAACAACGATAACGGTTTGAGGCAGTGGCAGCGGCAGCGGCTGCGGCACAACGCAACCGACGCAATTTTTATGCTGCTGCTCCAGCTTCAGAGCATTTTCAGCCCCAGCTCAGCTCTGAACTCGGCTACAGCGCATCGCTTCGCATTGTAACGGTGCATACACAAAAAATCACGTTACTCTTCGTCTGATGTGGCAAAGCGTTTTGGACGAACGCTTTTATGGCCATTGTTGTTGTTGCTGCTATTGCTGGTTGTGCTGACGGTTCTTTTTGTGTTTGTGTGTGCGCTTTTTCACTTTTATTTCAAACGTTTTTTTCGGATTCGAACGAACTTCGAACGTTACCAAATTTAAAAGCGAAGCGGTACATGATAGAATCTCTCAGAAGACGATGATGAAGAAAAATCGAAAGAAGCTAAACAAGAAACCTTAACTTTAGATATGCAGCTACAGATACGCCAAGAAGCATTTAGATACGCAGTTAAGCGCTTTTCTCATTTGGTCGAATTTTTCGTGTTTTATTTTTGGATTCTCGCTTTTGGAGGAAGAGAAGAGGAAACAATTTAAGAAAGGGGGACGGACGACTTGCTGCGCCCGCACGCCACTGCCGCACCTGCAACAAGTTTCGGAGCTACTCATGCTGTTGTTGGCATTGTTGTTGCTGTCGGTTGTTGTCGGTCGGTCGGTCGGTCGGTGCCTGCAAGCAATCCACTTAGTGCGCTTGTTGTTGTTTGCGCGCAAGTCTTTCGTTTTCTTCATGTGAACAGATTTTCAGTGCAAAGCGCAGTATTTCGGCTTCTTCTGCTTCTTCTTCTTCTCCATTTCGTATAGTTGATGATGATGTTGTTGTTGTTGTCGATGATGACTTGGAATTCGTTGTTGTCATTCTTTGCGCGACTGCATTTCATTTCGAAAGATTTAAAAAATATAATAAAACAAGAAAAAAAAGAGAGGAACTTTAAAATCTCGCATTCGGCTGCTGTGTTTGCTTTTGGCCCGCTTTTATGGGCCACCTTGTCTCATGCTCAGTCAAAAGTCAAATAAATAAAAAATACAATTTAAAAATAAAAAACAGATAAAGCTGACAATCAGCACGAAATGAAGCGGAGAAGTCATTGTCAGCGCATCTAAAGAAATACCGTACCGCAGCTCAGCTCAGTTCAGCTTAGTGATGCGATGTGATTTAATGTGATTTCAGTGGTTGCAATCGCCGAACACGAGTAGTCACAGTAGTCACTGCAATAACGGAAAAGAGTACATACGAATTTGGTTTAGTTGCTGCGGATTTGGAGTCACACAATTGAGTTTGTGATAAGAATAAAGTCAACGTTTTTTTTAACTATTTTTAATAATTTTTGATACTCAAAAAAGGTTGAATTTGTATGGGAGGTGGGCGTGGTTCTTATCCGACCACGTCGGATTGTTACCAATAAAACTTTAAATACTTAATGTGAATTGATTATCTGCAATATAAATGTTTCAATTAATTTTGTTCCACATGAAATGGGCTGGTTTTTATGAAAGGTGGGCGCGGTTCTTTTTCTGAAGAACAACAACTCTTCGGTAAGTGCACTTGCACTTTCTTGGTTAGTTTAATGCCTCACAGGACAGAAGGAGATCTACTGCTAATAACTAGTTATCTCATGGGTCTAAATGGGTCTACTCTCCATCACGAAATGCAGACTGTGCCTTGAAAAGGAAGAGACATTATACATAACTTCTGCGAATGTTCGGCTTTGACCAGATTGGGTTTTAAATATTTTTAGTAGGATTTTCTAACACCAGCTTCAATCATCAAAGGCTCGACAAGGTCTATTCTATCCTATAAAAGGAAAGAAGAAGAGATTCTAGTGTCGTAATTGGGCTATGAGTACAAAAGATCTTTAATGGTCGCATCGCTCGTAACACGTGTAGTTAGTCATCTGATTTTATCTGATTTCTCGTGATCTACTTATTGGATAAGGAAATATGTCCAGCGTCATGTCCCTTAATTGATTGATAGTACACAAGTGTGTTAGGTACCTAATTAAATTGAATTTCAGATGAAAAGGTTATTGGCTAACACGATCCAAGATTTTTAATTGACAATACTTTTATATTGTTTTCAAATCAATTCCCAATTCAATTTTTCCAGAAAACAAAGCACCATAAAATATCTCAATAGTCTCATTTGTGATTTTACCATTTAGAATTTTATGTCTTATAGTGATAATACTACACAATGAAGATAAATCCAGTTCTAAATGTTGTATCTTAATTCATACATTCGATTTTACTATAAAGTGTCTATATAAGACTTTAATTACAACGACAGAAACATAATTTTGACTACTTTTTTTTGTTTAATTAAAACCTGATCTATTACAAATAAAACATAAGAGACTTCGTATCCAAATAATTTGAAAAAAATTAAAGTTAAAAGCTTTTAAGCAAATAAACCGAAATTCAATTTTAATTATTTTTCGAAAAAATCAAAATCAGCTCAGTAGAGCGGAATTTACACATGCCTGGTTTGGATTGTATTTTGGTTAAAAAACTAATTTTGTGGTAAGATAGTGAAGACTTATTGTGTATTAAATGAAAGGTAATTGATCAGACTGTTTACAAGTGTTTGGAGTTTATCGCGTTTACTAATCTTTAAAATTCCATTTTTTTATCAAACCTCATTTGTCAAAATCAATTATTCTGCTCTCACGTTTTAAGCCAACAAAGTTCCACATTTAAATTAATTTATGTCTTCTTTTTCTGACTATTTTTATTGTTTTTTTTTTTTGACTTTTGACAACAAAATTCGTTCTTGTTTTTATTTACCTAATTTTATTGTAGTAACCATGGCAACTGCTCAAAAACTTAAATTTCAACGAGAGTAACAATATTGAGGGACAATTTTCCACTTTTCCACCTTATATTTATTACACCAAAAAACTTTGTATATAATTTTTTATTTTCGAACTGGTTCAATAAAAAAAACGTTTTTATGTTTGCTTCTAGAATTGATAAAACAATTTTGAGGATTTTCGGTTTGAACGATTTTAGCGGCACGCCCTTTAATTTGTTAATGTTTTGGAAAGTAGAGGCGAGAATTCAAAATTGAATAAAAGGAAAAACAACAACAAAACTTGCTCACCCTTTGCAAACAAAAGACTTAAGCAACGAACTGGCAAGTGCACAGAAATTCCAACGAAAAAGTTAACATAAAAATCGCAAGTTAATTCCGCGGAAAAACGGAAAAACATAAAAGCAAAAACAACAAAACCAAAACCAAAACACATGACTAAATCGATGACGATGGATGGACCGAGATGGCGTCGACGGTGATGATGATGATGATGGTAAGTCATCGCGACCAAAAATACAATAACAACAACAATAACAATAACAATATATACAGCGAGCAATTGCTGGGTTGGCCACATCAAGCGGTAGTGGCAATTGGTAGAAAAAAAACAAATAACCAACACACAAACACACTTGCACACGAATACACACACACACACATACATACGAGTATATCGTACAATTGAAGCTTTCATTTTCGCAGCGATACCGTTACAGCAAAACAAAGAAGCGAGCAGAAAAATCGCGAACAACGAGAAAAATAAAAACATGCAATTTTTTTTTAACAACAATAACAAGAAATTGTGTGGATGGCACAAAAAAGTGCAGCGGAGTAAAAAAAAAACAAATTACAACAACAACAAAAAGTGCAATTGTGGCCAGGAATGTTTTTATTATCGTTTGGCGTGTATCGCACAAAAACAAAGCGAACAACAAAAAAGCAGCAACAACAACAAGTGCAGCGAAAAATAAACTTAAAATTGAAACGAACAAATGTTGCACAACAATGACGAGCAACATCTGCTAGCAGCATGTTGCCGAACAAGCCGTCGTCACTCGGCGCGTCACTCGCTGGCACAGCGGCAGAGCGGCAGAGCGGCGATCCAACCAACGTAAACTGTAAATCGTGTGTTTACAAGGCGAAATAACAGGAAAAAAATGTTTTCTAGGTCAAGTTGCCGAGCCGCAAAGCCGAAGCGGCAGACTCGCGCGCACACATACACACATACCGAAGCGCTTGAGTGGCATGAGCGTTGCTGTGTTGTTGCTGGCATGGCACACGGTTGCTTTTTGTGTCAGTCTTTTTTATACTTAATTTTATTTTATTTTACTTCATTTTACTTTATTTATTATTCGCTTTACACTCGCGCGCGCGTTCGTTCGTTTACTTATGCTGTGCGAATTTTCGACAAGCGACGTGAAAAAGCACAAACAAAAAACTATTTTTTGTTGTTGTTGTTGTTGTTGTTGTTGTTGTTGTTTTCAAATGCTATCGCAAATAGCTTGGAAACTTATATTCAACTGTTCATGGCGCACAGATTACAGCAGAAGCGCTGAAATATTAACTCAAGAAATATTTTTGCATTTGAATTTTTAAATTAGCTGCAAAAAACCTGCTGCAATAATTTTTGAATTAAATATTAGATTATATATCAAATAAATAATTATAAAATAATGAATTCAATTTATTTCAATTATTTGGCTAATATCTCGCCTAAGAATCTGAAATTTGGTATCTTAATTGGTATGGGCACTGTCGCAGCTTCACCAGAAATGGTTAACGCCCACCATCGTAACTCAGAAATGCGGCAACGGAGATTAACAAGACGTTCCGCTAGCAAATTAGTTCACACATATTTCTCTTCAAAACAAAACCCGGGCAATGCCGAACACTGTAAGCTAAAATTATTTAATAATGTTGTTAAGAAAAGGAATTAAAAGCAGATAAATTAAGGTACTCTCTTAATTGATTAACACATACACTCGTAGGTGTGTACGTATGTGTCATTCATATGGTAAATTCTTTGTCAAATCAAAAAAAAATAAGTGTTTCTTTTTTAATACTATTACGACAATTATTTTCGAAATTAAAATGATTTTAATTATGCTTTTGAACAAAAAATCGACGAGATGCATGAATAACTCCTCTTATATTAGAAATTACCAAAAACTTTATCGTGAAAATTATCTCTGAGAATTTAATTTTAATTTATAATAATAAATATTATAAAACGTCATTATAAACGTCATAAGTTCCTTTACAAAAGTGTTTATTCCACAAGTTACAAAACTTTTAATTCAAGCATCTCGAAGATTTTGAACATTTTTTTGTATTCATTAATCAATAACACGAAAATGATAACCTTTGAATAATGGAAATATTCCCTTAAACGCGAATATTTCTCGAATACTCCGTAATTTCTCAAGTATGCAAGCATAGAAAAAGAACTTTCAAAAATTTTATGAAACAAAGTTATCGCGAAAAGATCTTCGAATGTTTCCGTGCTGCCTCTAATATTATTATATTAAAAAGTGAACTTTAAATAATAAAAGTAAAAAAATAAGCCATTTATAAATAAAACTGTTTTGTAATAAATATTTCACAGCTTACAGACTTGTTAAAATGCTAGAATCTGAGCAAAAGACAGGCAGTACTAATTTGAAAATAACAATAGGCAACACTTTTTAAAACAGTTATACATTGAAAACAGCTGAAAGAAGTGTCAAATTGCTGAGTTTCACAATTGTTTTCGATATCCTGAAAAGGTGCCTTCCCAATAAGTGGCTCCCAACTTTTCAAGCTTTTCGAGTTTTCCAGTTTTCGCGGGAATATCCCTTATATGTTGGTATAATCGAGGTGTATAAGTACATCAAATTTGATCGAAATCCGGTATAATGCTTATTAATATGCATTTTAAATAAAAAATATACAATAAACATTGAGTAAATAAAACAGTAATTGAAAATAAAATGTGTATGTTTAAATATTGAATACCATCGAAATGAAAAAATTAGATAATTAACATTCTAAAGGCTTTACTGTAAAATACAAAATTAATTTTCGCTTAAATAAATGTAGTTATATAAAAACAAAAGCTTTATAGCAAATTGCACATTTAAACAAAACAAATGAAAATATTTTACTTGCAACTGTAAATGAAAAATGCAAAAATTCATTTAATATTAATTGAGAAAAAAAAATTTTGCCACCGCAAAACAAAAGACTCAAGAAACAAACTAAATTTCGAGCATTAAAAAATTCCACTCTGTGTGCTGCCAAACTTGTTAAATATATTTAAACAACACGAAGAAGAAGAGGTGTAGTTGAAAAGTGCCCAAAAACACAAAAAATCTGTGTCGCGTCGATCACGTCTGACATGGCTAAAGTTGCAATGTTGCAGATAGACAGCCAGACAGACAGACAGACAAGACACTCGACCAAATAAAAGAACTCAACTTGAGAAAAAATCCAACCAACAAAAATCCGCTTCGGGCATTTCGCTGTCGCGGCTGTTGTTGTCGTTGTTGTTATTGTTGTTGTTTGTCTTCGTTTTGTGTGTCTGCTTCTTCGTGTTTCGCTTCGTCTTTTTCAATGATTTTGATTTTGCCATGACTTTGACCGCGTTGAAGGTCTGCATCGAACATGTTTGAGCAACACATCGAATCAAACATGGCGCCGCAACATGCTGCGCGACAACGAAAGATAATGAATGTTGCTGGGCGTTAAAGAGCAACAACAACAGCAGCATTTGCAGAACGATTGCGCTACGCTACTCTATTGCTGCTTTTTACCATTCTTGTGCGAATGTCTGTCCGTTCGCGTTTGCTTCAGTTCGGAGCGGTTCGGTTAGGTTTGGTTCGTTCGTTCGTTCATTCATCGCGAGACATTTTTGTGGTGCGACGCTGCCGTCCATTCGTCTGTCTGTCCATCCGTCCGTCGCTGCTGATCTTCACTCGAATTTCTTTTCGTGTGCGCCTGCGCACAGTTGGCTTTCTACCGTTGACGTATTCGGATTTGTGTGAATTTCTTAACGGCGTTTTTGTGCGTGAACCTCAGCACGCACAAAAAATACAAAATAAGAAAAAAACAACAACAATAACAACTACAACTGCAACAACGACAATAACTCGAAAATAACTAGAACAAGCCCCGTTTTGTGTTTTGACGGTTTTCGGTAGTGACAACCAACGCGAAAAGAAACTTAAAAATTCAATCGAAATTCAATACTATTATTAAGTGCAAGTCAAAATATTCGAAAAAATTTAAATCAGAGAAAAATAATGTTGTACGTTAGAGATGAAAATGGTTAAAAGTTGTTTTGCGAAGAAACGAAAAAGTGTGTGAAAATCGAGAAAAGTGCTTGGAAAACATGTTGACAAAGTGAACCGCACAGAATAGCCAAACAATTCCCCCCAGAATCCCAAAAACCAAACCACAAAAATCTTTAAGCGAAGCGAACAAGCGATTTGGATAACACGCCCCGAAATTTGGATTACTTTTGGATTAAACCCGAAGTCGATCACTTCGAAATCGAAATCGAAATCGATATAGAAACAAATTTGTAAAGCCAAAATAATTAAAAATAAGAATTGTTTAAAGTTATCAAAAACATAAAATTTTAATTTAAAAATATTTATAATATATATTAAAGTGATCTTGCTAATACAACAACAAAAATCTATTGAATTTCAAAAGCAAAGCAAATCAATTCGAACGATTTGCAGTTGAGAAAATTCGAATAACTTTCAAAACTAAAAAACGCCAAAATTCGGCGAATTTCATTTAACAAAAAGTTTGGAAAATACTTTTTTTAAAAGTGCCTCAAGCGTCTTTCAGAAGACCCAAACAAAAAACAAAAGTGCAGTTATTAAACCAAAAACAAAGCAAAACAAACAAAAAACGAATTTGCGAAAGGAAATGCAAAACCTACAAAAAATAACAAAGTTACAAACTTAAAGCGCGAAATAAACCGCCCAGCTAATACAACAACAACAACAAAACAAACAAAAAAACCGACAAAAAAACTGTTGTAAATATTTTCAATAAATAAAATTTTACATCAACTTTTGTTTTTTTTTTTTGGTTTTCGTTGTTTCCGCGTCCTGTCTCACGCCCCCCCCCCCCAAGTTTCATCATCAAACTCAGCTATCAACTCGCCTAAACTGAAAAGCCCCGCCCCCACCCTTAACTACACTACCACATTGTAAATAATTTTTCAAACGCATCTCGTTTTCTGTAATTCTCAAAATTGTTTGCAAAGATTTTGAAACATTTCCAAAAATTTCAAAAGTTTTTGTAAAGTATTTTTTGGCCTAAAGTATCGAACTTTCTTTCCAAAATACATAATTCCCCTCTTTGTGAGTATAAAAAGCTTTTTATTTCTATTTCTATTTCTATTTTATTTTGATTTTCTCTTTTCATTTTTCTTTCACTTAGAATTTCTTTATCACTTCGTATTTTTTTCCTTCCAAACTATTTGCATTTATTTCCGTTTTGGGTTTGGGTTTCAGTCGGTCTTCCTGTTCTAATTCTGGTTGCCTCAATTCTGCATGCTAATTCCTGGTTTCTGCTTTGTCTATCGGCGGTACTCACTTTATACTCTGCATAAGATTTGTTACACAAAAAGTTGTCGAGATTTGCGTAAGTTGAATTGAGTACCCACAAAATTTTGTTTGCTTATTGTTTTTTCTTCTTCTACATTTCAACTTTTCATTTGCACATAAAAAATTGAATTTTTGTAAAAATTCAAAATTCCTGAAGTGGCTGGCATTCATTCGAAAACTGTTTTAAAGGATTTAACCACAGATTTGGATTACGTTCGCAAAAACAAAAACAAAAAGAAACACAAAACTTATTTCTGCAGGCACCGCATGTAAAAGGATTAAAAACAACAACTGCGGACTCTTTTGTCCATAAATGAATGACGAATTTTTGAATAACAGCGTAAGCCCCGAAAAGTGTTCACATATGGAAACGAACATTTATTTATAATTATTAATAATTAACTAGTGAATAATTAAATTTAATAGTAATAATAATTATGTGAGTAACCGAAATGTTCAGTTCTTTTGATTATTTTAATCTCAATGCATCATCATCAATTCCTACTTCTCCCACTCGAGAATAGTTCCTCAGCGCTAGTTTCTAGCTTTGTTCTATAGATAAATTCATGCCAAGATTAAATGGACTTTGAACCTCCAAATCCGAAGTGTAGGCTGCCGGAGCAGGTGGAGTTATCAAATCAATATTACCCCTTAGAGGCAGAACGTTTCGATTCATGTTTCTTCAACTCTTTTACGATTGGGTAGACTTCCATGCGATAGGTATGCAGATAAAACGGGGAACTTAGTTGGAATTACTTTTACTTGACTGAATACATTATGTTAGTAAACTTTTTAGAAGAGTCTAGACGCTACAATTGGTTCGCAAGGAGCTTATACGCTACAATTCATTTAACATAAACTTAAGTTCCTCTTGATGCAAGAGTTTGCTACGCGTCGAATGAATAGCTGGTTAGCACGAATAATTGTTGAATGGCGGATCATAGACACTCAGCATTTTTTAGAAATTAGGTGCAACTTGAAAACCTCTCTGAGACTTTCAGAGATGCAGTTTGCTCGGCTTTCGCAGATTACCCTTAATTCCGTCATCCGGATCACAATCAGGGTCGGAAAATTGTAAAAATTATATTTTTTAAGTTTTTTTTTCTAATGTGTTATGGAGTTTACATTAAATTTATTTATATGTAGTATAAAAAATATTGCAAAACTACAGTTCTGAGGTTTTGACTACATGATGAAATTCTAATGAGAGTAAATAATTCTTTCCATATGGGTTGAGAGATATTTTTATTTAAGTTTTCCTTTTATACAGAAAGAAAACATGTTCCATGCAAATATTTGTAGAAATGAATTAAAGGATAACTTTCTCCGCAGCCATAAACATTCTATAAATAAATATTGATAGAGGTTGACCTTAACTAACGATCAGAAATATCTGGATTTGAAATTTGTATGTTTAAACTTTAAAGCTAAAGATAGATCACACTTATCCATATCGATCCTATAGGCACGCGAGCATTTTCTTCATACCCAACGAAAGTCTTCTTGTTTTCACACCTACGCTGACAACTGCTATAAACTGCTAACAGGAGCATTCAATCAACTCAATCATTTATTCAATCATTCATTCAATGTCAATCAAGTAAGACGAGGAGAACATTTTGGGGGAAATACATTTTTCTAAATATGACCATAGGAGTTATTTTTGAATTTATTTCATCATAATCTTGTAAACGTTTATGTTCTCTCAATTGGTTAGAATCCCTAAGCTTCGATTTCTATGACAAAATGCGATTCGAATTTCGAAACTTTTCTTGTTGCGCCATTGAAAATGGAAGTTTTCTAAACCGTTTCATTTGTTATTGTTCAAAGAGTTAGACTTACTTTTTCTTTGAATTGACTGCATAGGGGTAGAGGGGGGAAGGGGATTGTAATTAGTCTGCTAGTGCACCTGCAACGGAATCAGTGGGGCTTAAATTTAAATCCAAGCCGTCAAATAATACCGTTTGTTGTTGTTGCTGTTACAAAGAAGCTTAATAAATAAAACATAGACCGACAGAGCGAGCTAGCGAGCGCGCAGCAAAACCCAAAACTACCGAAAGTCACAGTTCCGTTATGTGACGCAAAATTGCGCTTAGTCATGCATTTAAGCCGCCGCGCGCAACCAGCAGCAGCGGCTGGCAACACCGCCACCAGCAGCAACAAAAATAAAAAACAGCGACTAATAGCTTAAGCGAATTAACTGCACACAGAAGCCCCACAACGAATCAACAATTAAAAATTTTAAACAAACCAAAATAGTCGAGAGAAAAAAAATCACGATAATCATAAAAAAAGAGCGAGCAATTTTTGTTGTTGTTGCTTTTTTCGTTCGCTGCTCATTCAAAATTAAAAAATGGAAAAATTTTACGAGCCGCGAGAAATCATCAAAAATAAAGAAATTAAAATCTAAACGAAATGAACGCGACGGCGGTGCGCCTGCGGTGTGTGTGTGTGTTTGTTCGTTCATTCGCTCGTTCGCGCGCTCGCTCGTTCGCTCTGAAATGGTCGAAAAGTTCGCTGACCCAAAAGCACCGCTGGTCAATTGCGGCGGCAGCGCGCGAACTAGCGGCACTAAAATTCGCACGCAGACGCGGCGCAGGCGTAGCTGCCGCCGCCTTTCAAGCCTAAAAATAACAAACCAACAATTTATGCACAACTAAAAATAAAAACTAACGAATAAAAACTAATTTGCATAGTTTGCGAGCGAGTTGACTGCCTCCTCGTCATTCATTGCTGCGCTGATCCAAAAAACTTCGACGTCAGAATTACGAACGAACAGAAAAATGCTTTAGTGCAAAGCAAAATTAATATTGAAACTGCGCCATCATCCGAGCTAATAGATATGATTCATCTCAACTGAATGTTTTCTAGTTAACCTCACAAATAAGTTCAAAGGATTTGAAAGTGTCACAGTTAACTATTGAAGTCTCCATATAACTTTCTTGAAACTTATACTCCTTGGCTGCAGTAGACACTTGTTCTAAGATTCACTGCAATAGCTTACAACCTTTCATTGACATCGCTTCCAACCTCTCCTATAAATGTACTTGCTCAATCCCGATTACTTAAAATTAGTGGGCGTGGCAGATATGTTTATTATCACAATTGTAATTGTAGTGCTTCACATCTTGAGATTTAGCTATGGGCATGCTTACTTTATGTGAAATGAAAATTGTATCTTTGAGTTACTGTGGTGGACGTTAAATTGATATTAAGACGTCAACTTCGGGTAAAGTTAAACTTAAACTTAAATTCACTAGTTGTGTGCGTCAGACTTGAAGGTGTTCGCTACAGATTTAATATAGTCTTTAGATTATTCCAGACCCAACCCTATATATATATTTATATATACTATGATCCAATTTTAAAGAAAATCGGTTATGGTTTAAAATGGGAATAAACTGAATGAAGGACAGAAAGGAAAAAGAAAGAAAATAAAATTTAAAAATTACGTCTTCTACAAAAATTATTGGAATATATTAAAATATTTTTAAAAGCTTGTTTCTTTTCTGAAAAATCTCCACTGTGGCATCGTTTGCGTCACAAAACATTTTGTATCTCTCAGACAGATTTGAAACTTGCAACATCACTCAAAAGAAACTGTTATAAACGTTTTTTTAATCGATTCCAATCCGATCTCGCAACAAATGTCATTCGTTCATACCATCATCCATCTGTCCGTCTGTCCGTCTGTCTGTCGGTGTTTCATTCATGTATATTCTACATCATTTGCTCGTACTCATCGCGTTCGGCCTTTTGCGCATTTGACCAAGTTTTCTTGTGCCGCCACAATTAGCTGGCAGCGCGCATGCGCATGCGCATGTGCATGAGTTGAGTTCAGCTTACTTCCAGCGCGGCACGTGCGTCGCTTTGTTTGACCACACCGCAAAGACAACAAGTGTGCAAGATGCTGCTTTAGCTTTAGCCTTCGCGGCGACGACGACGACGACGACGACGACCTCAATGTGGCTGGCTCTTGGTATTCATTGTGGCTGCCCCTTCCTTCGTTCTCTCTGTCCACCTTTCCTTCTGCTTATTTTCATTCGTTCTCTTAACATCGCTTTTGGTGTTCTTGGTGGATTTTCTTAAGAATCCTCCTCATTTGCGCTTTTTGGTGTCTGTGGGCTTCGCGGTCTTGGTCAAGTTGTTTTTGTATCTATATCTTTTTTTAATTTATTTTTCTTTTGTTGTTGTTGTTGATTATGCTTTGGTTTATTGCATTTTTTTACATTGCCTTGCAAATATTTTTGTTGTTGTTATTTTAATCAGCCTTGCCACGTTTTTGTTTTTTTCTGGTTGCCAAGTTTAAGTCAAACTTACAGCGGCCATAAATTTGCATCGTCTTGTGTTGGCTGCATTTCGTCTCAACTCGACCTGGTTCTTTTTTTTATCAACAAAGTATCAGCCTGACATCTTGTTCTTCTAAGGTCGTTTCTATTGTTTTTGTTGTTTTTTGTGATGTCGTTGATTGTTGTTGCTCTTTGCTGTTGCTGAACCGCACACACTTTTGCACTTTCTTTCCGATCGGTTTTAACGCTGGAACGGAACTAATTACTTCCCAGGCGTAGCTTTTTCTTTGTCATCATTATCTTGGCCTGGTTTTCTCTAGAACTAGATGTGGTGGTAATTGCACAGAACTTTTTTATGTCATACATCAAAATGAGTCATAAAAAAAGATAGTCAGTCACATTAATAACCAGCAAAGCAGCAACAATTTTATTTGTGTCCTTGTTATTTGGTCAACTGTTTAATAATTTTTGTTTAAAGTTTTTTTTTGATGTCGTTATTGGTGGTTAACCGATTGAAGTGGAGCAAGGATTGAGCACGCTGAGGTTCAAAAGCGTAATACATGTCTCAGCTCATTTCCTCTAAATTGCGGCTTCTCTCGAAAAATTTGAAATTAGTGACTCTCATTCTCTATCCTTTTGAGCGAGAATCAATGTCTGTCTTGCATTTATTGTTATAGATACAAGCTCCTGCTCTGATTCTTCAATAAATAAATAAAAGTAATATTGCTTTTATTCGGATATGCTTCAAATTAAATCAATGTTTTTCTAAGGTATTGCAGGGTATTCACATTTTACATTTTTAAACATTTTTATAAGAATTATTTAATTTATCAACATGTCTTCAATCATTGTATAAACAAATTTATTAAAAGTTGCTTAAAAAAAACTTAAAGCCATCAAGTGCAGGCGTCTTTCTCGCGTCTCATATTGTATTCCGAATCTTACATCATCTTTGAAAAATGTTTGTCTTTGAAAATTATATATTTTGAAAACTCTAATTCGATCCAGAAATTGAGTTAATCTGTTAAGGTCGGTGTATATCTGATTTCATATCTTATCATATATCCTATATAGATTCATACACATAAAATCATGATATACATATATGTATGTAGATTAAATATGATCATATCTGAAACCAACTTTAATCTGATCTATTCAATTTGTGATCAGTTTGATTCAGATTCATTGTTTTGATGTGTTGAATATATAAATTAATTTCAAAACAAACCTATTCCCCTTACTTCATTTCATTTTAATTTTAAATAGAAAATTGAAAACCCTTTCCATGCCACCTGTGCTTCTTCATGTAAAAACACCAAAATTACCGTTTTGATTTATGGCACTACAACAAAAACCACAACAACAACATAGTTAAAGGTTCAGCTAAGAGCAACATTGTTGCAATTCATTTGCAAACTGACCTGCCCACCCGGCGGATATACAATAAAGCTCACCTCAATTCGTACGACCAACAACAATACCACTACAACAACAGTAACAACAACAATGCTGTAGTGAACCATTGTCAAAGTCATATTCATAACGTTGAATCAAACAATTCGAGATTCGAAATTATTTCACGCTATTCGTATATGCCCAATAAAAACTAACAAAGAAGAATCAGCCCCAACAATTGAATTTATATTCCACACAATTCAAATCAACATACAACAACAACAACATCAATAACGTCAAGCGTCAAACGTCAGACTTACATCGAACAATACCCGATCGCCCGACGTCGTCCATCCATCTCACCGTCAGCCCATCTAGTCATCTAGTCATCTAGTCAGGCTAAATAAAAAGAGTAGTATCCAAGCTCATAAATTTTTTTCTCCTATTTTATACACAACAAAAAACAAAAAACAACAATAAATAAAATCTATGCCAACAGCCAAAGTAATAAGTAACAACAACAACAACAATGGAGACACAACACTCATACATAAGGCTACCAACTTTAAATTAAAGAAATGAAAATTTTTTTAGTTTTTTGTATATTTCAAAGAAATTAAATTAAACTACAAATTAGATATGAAGCTATTTTAAAAACTTTTATCTGTTGGAACTAACATCTGCGAGATACAATATTATAAATAAAAAACTAATTTATTTTCATACATAAAGCTCAAATACTCTACAACATATTAAAGAGAATGTTTACTATAGTATACATACATTTTTTTTATCTGCTCCCGCCCATTTTTATTATTTGTTCAACCATTTTTTATTTAAAGCTAACATGTCAAAAATAAGGTCGATAGCTACTAAATTATGAATGTAATCATTTGGACAATCGGTCGACCATGGTTAAAGTTGCTCCAAATCCATTACTGTATATATGTATATACTCGTATATATACATAGTATCATAGTACCAATTCTTCTTATGGGCGTTACGAATGTAAGACCAAATTCCCTACAGTCCATGCATTAACGTGTTGTAATGTATATTATTGATTTCAGTATTAAAGCAATCAAGATATCAAATAAATTATTATTATATTCGCTATTGACAACGTTCAAGAGATCCATAATGCCAATATTTTGGAAAATTTACTTTTCGTGTTCTTAAATGCGCACAATAAAGATAAGAGCAAAAAAGTGAACAATTTTAAGTTATTTCGAGATTCAAGCTAGAATTAATAAATGACTTGATTGGTTTTGGTCAAAAAAATCAAACTTAATATTACATAATTAGAGATCTTAATCTTATAACAATTTTCGATTTTGTATTAAACATGAAGTTGAACTGGCAAAAATTAATCTGCCTAGGCAAGAAAATACTTTTTTCCTAAAGAATATAAAATTGTTTTTTTATGTTTCTTTTGGCTCACTTCGTTCTTTCATTTTGTGAAGCTTAATTTATAGTATGACATCGAATATACAGAGTTCCGAGAGTCCCTGGGTGAAAATATGACTGCCATCATTTGAAGAATTGTATTTAGAAAGGGAAAAACAAAAATTTAGATTTTGTGACGCCCCCAAATACTGAGGTCAATTACTTTGAGTGAACACTCGAATAACTTAAAGAAACTACGTCGAATAAAAGTGTTGTTGTTTCACATTTCAAATATCACGGTTGGTAGCCTCACTCAAACCCAGCACCAACAACAACAACAACCGGCATAAGCTTTCAGCTTCAATCCATCCATCCAACTATCTATCTATCTAACCAAACGTTCATCCACTATCCGACCGCACTCCATTGTAGCCAAAAACTACATAAAGACAGGAGACTCTTTTTTTACACAAACAATTTTCACTAACACATTGCCACTTGCACTAACACACTGTTAAAAAGTTGCGCGGAAACTCAACACTATTCTTCGGAAGAAAAAAAATTGCACTAGAAATTATTTTCAAGAATAGTGTTGAATATGTTGAGTTAGCCGAATGAGAGTAAAAACTGTGTTGAGTTCGCCGACGGAGCGTAAATTATTTCCTTACGCTCACTAGATTAAAACGAAATAAGAAAAATTCTCTCTTTATACTTCAAAGACAAAGGTGAAAATATACTGCAAGCGACAGAGGTGATTTTTTTCATACTATTTTTATTACGGTTTTGAATGCCGTAGCCTGAACATTTTTGTCAAATTTGTAATAAAACAATATTTTTCTTATTAATTTTCATTACATTTACCAAACTCAAAACTAGTTATACAAAAATTTACTTTTTATTCAAATGTTTATTTTAACATATATATTTTATCTTAATATCAGATATTAAAATATGATTTTATTCATAATACTTTTTTTCAAACAATACTAAATGTAGTTATTGAACTGATTTAGTATTTAATGTTCAAGGTTGGTCGCTTATAATTTGCAATGTAATTTAATTTCGATTAATTCAATGTATTTGTTTTTCGCTTTTTTTTTCAAAAATTTGGAAAAAGGTTCATAGATATTAATCTTTTGAAATATTATTATTATTAAATTTATCTTGAAACCAGATTTTTGCAACATCATTAAAATAAAATTAAAAGTTGTATTAATAACATATTAAAAAGTTTTTTTTTTGATACAAATAATGTATACTACGAAAGCGTTCTAAAAATAGTACAATATAAAAAAAAAACACCTCTGGTTTCAAAAATTATTCTCCTTTTTGCTTTGTGCAAAACACAATTACATCGAATATTTGCAATTTATGGAGATTGCCTGTATGTTTAGAGTTTTAAAGTTGTGCCCTAAGTTTAAACTATTAAAAATATAAATATTCACATGTCTTTTGTGCATTGATTTCATTGCATTTATAATTTTTTAAAATTTTTTCAAATCTATGAATATCAGCGAATTAAATCAGCTGATTTATTTATTAAGCAAATTCACCTTATTTTTGACATTTCTTCATCTACACTGTCTGTGAAATGCTCAATTTGAAAAAGTTGATGCTCTCAAGTAGCTACTGAGAGGAGTCTCCTGTCTTTTTATAGTTTTTGATTGTAGCCAACCGCCTGCTGCTGCAGCCGCCACACATTGCTTCGCGTATAGCGGCCAATGCTGCTGCTGCTGTTTCGTTAGTTCGTTCGTTCGATCGTTTCGTCGTATTTAAACGTAAACGTAGACGGGCGAAGAGCGATACGAAACCGCACGACTCAAAAAACGAACACCGAAGCGAACAAACGAACGAACGTACCGAACGAACGAACGAACGAACGATCGCGGAAGTATGTCAGCAGGTCTTTTGGCTAACGGTACATTTATTATGTATGTTGTTGTTGTTGCTGCTGTTTCTGTTGTTGCTGTTGATATGATGGCTCTAATGATTATTACCAATGTGCGCACGACCGGCATCAGTCGTCTTCGTCTTCTTCAAAGCTTCTCTCCAACCTAGAAGCTCTCTTTTGTCTCTCTTTTCCGCTCTTCGTACATTTTTTTCGGAGTGTTCGTGTTTTGTTGCTGATGTTTTTGGCGCTTCCCGCATTGCGGCACGATCTCAAGCAGCAACATGATCGACAAATGTTGCCAACAAACACGACTTTCGTTTCGAAACAAAAAGTGTTGCCAACCAATGTTGGACGCCGACCAAATGTTGGTTGTTCCGTTGTTATGACGTTCGGTGAGCTTGTGAGATGTTGTTTGAAGTTTGAATATGTTGCCAGAACTATATGAACTTCTTTATCTTGATCGTGTTCGTCTTTGGTACGAAGTCATTGCCAAAGTTTTGCAGCACGATCTTGAATTGTTGCTGGCAACATTGCGACATCGAACATATGTTGCCAACACTTATTCAACGTTGTTGCCATGATCGTGTTCGTGTTTCTTTTGTTCGGTATGACGTCGTTTATCTGTGCGCGCCACAAACCTTTTGAAAGCGAAATTTATTATGATAATCGTGCCGAGTCGTCGTTCCGTCGTCGTCGACGTTGTAGTCGTAGTTGTTGTTGGATTCTCTCTTTGATTGTGCTTTCTTCGTGTTTTTTGCCGTTGCTTTCGGCTTTCTTCGTTGGTTGTGAACTGCTTATGTATGAGTGTGACTTAAGCTGAGGTATTGTACGTTGTTATTGCTATTGTTGTTGCTGCTGTTGTATTTGTTGTTGCTGAGCCCAATCAAGCGAGCTTTTTTCGGCATGAGAATTTTTTCTTGACCATTTTCGGCTGCAAGACGATCCGAGCTGAGCCGTGCCTTAAATTAACTGTTTATACACGAAATTTAAAAAATTCCTACCTTACAACACTCCGTCCGTCCGTCCATCTGTCCGTCCGCTATGGGCACAGCACCGAACTTAATAGAACAGCGTTGAGCCGGACAGAGTAACAACAACAACAACAACAAGTTGGACTAGATGCTCGTAAATGCTAAAGTTAATATCAGCTGAGTCGGTGGAATACGAAGAAGACGAAGAAAGGTTTTCTATTTCATTTCGTAGACTAGAAACGAGTGCGTCCGAAGCCAAACGTTGTGTGCAATCGAGTGGGCTACACCTGTAGTTGTTTTTGTTTTGGATTTGGATTTTGCTGGTGTTGTTTGTTGCTGTTGTTAGACTTTCATTGCTGGAGTTTGTTTCTTGCTGCTGTTACTGTTGTTGTTGTTGTTTCGTCGGTGCTTAATATTGGGAACCAATCAAGCAACACACAATAGCAACAATAACAACAACAAAAAAAACGAGAAGAAGAACAACAACAACAACAGCAACAGCAACAGTGCAAGAAATGAGAAATATTTCTATCAATTTGTATGCTAATTTTACTGATTATTAATGTTTTGACCCAAATACCGTTGGAATTGTTATTGTATCCAACTTCAACTTAGTTTAATGGCATTGTTGTTGTTGTTGTATTTTCGTCATTGACGTCGTTGTCGTTCTTTTAGTGCTTCTCAACATACATATGTACAAGATATAATCGGGATATCTAGGTATGTCGTATGTCGTTATGGAAACTTGTTTCGTTTTATCGGTCACAAACTAATTGAGAATTATAGATGTAGCCATATAAATTATGCATGCCGTCTGTTTTGTACGTGAAACACATTAAAATGTCATTACATATATTTTTTTAAAATAAATTATGCAAATTCTTGAATGAAGTTGGATAAAAGAGTTTATGGGAGATTCACTGTTGCCTTAGACAGGTTTAAACAAATGAATTCAACGGATGCAGGCTTCATAACAAATTCGTCTTTTCAATTATATTAAGGAGTCTACCAATCATATTAAAAATCCTTTTAAAGCATACTTACCTGAATGCCATCTATTTAGGATATCTTGCTTGCAAATCATTATCAAGTCAAAACATTTTATTTTCTGGAAACTTAAGTAGGAGTGAGAAGTGGCGACGACCAAAATAGATACATCGCAATTAAAAATACTTGTTTTTAATTGAAGAAAATTGTTGATACTTATCCATCACAAAATGTTCAGTCCTTAAATCGAAGTATTTTTGTCTTGAAATTTGTATTCCATAAAAGTCAATTAGAGATCTGATAATTGCTTGTACAAGAATAATCGTTCTGCATTTGGCTAGCGTTGGCCAATGGCAAAGTAGGTGTTCTAGAATTTTTTTTTTAATTCCAATTGTTAGTGGCTAGTCCCATCCAGATCGCATGGTACCCAATTAGGCAGTGACCGGTTAAAACACCGATTAGCATTCTTTCCTGTTAAGTAATTCGAGTTTCCTTTGTTGTAACTTGGCAAGGTTTCGGAGTAGTAACATTCAAACATTCTAGTTTATTCCTTTGCTTCGTCTCGAATTTTGGTTGCTAATGCACAGGATGTGTTCAGCAGACCATCGTTTTAAAAGTCGAAAGCACGAGTCATATATTGTAAAAGATAAATAGGTACAACCAGTACGAAATGTAGGCTCCATTTTGTTTTATTTCAAATCGATAAACAATATTAAACTATATACGCTAATACTGATTTTGCTATTTTTCAGATAAAACAATGAATTTCTTGGGGCAAACTAATATCTTTCCAGTCAGAACTTTGGAAAAATAATCTACTCGTATCTACTTTGAAACACCAGAAATTACTAAAGAAGTAAACACCTTAAAGCATCATTAAATATCCAGCATATCGCCTCTGAGTCTGTGGACTACAATGAAGTTTTGCAGCATGAACGGACCAAGCGAATCCGAAGTTGAAAGCCTTCTAATGAGTCCTTGCTGGGGTCCAACACAAAATGGCAGTCAAGATCAATACTTGCTCGACGGTCATAAGTTGTTACTCGAACATGATCTCGACTCGCTGCCCAGCGATTCGGAGCAGAAGAACTCTCTCGACGTTCTCGACAATCTGCTGATGAACTCCTCTTCGCTAAATGAGCTGTCCCATCTGAAACCTCTGCCGCCCTTTACCGGCTACACAGCGAACCTTTCAATAAATGGCATCTCAGGTGCTCATTATCATGCGATCGCGCAAAGGCTGCCGGACGAAAGCAACAACAATTTCATGCAAAGCGCCTATCAGACAAACAATCATAACACAAATCAGCTGCACACAACGGGTGCGAGCTCCACGACGCTCCAACTGGCGGGTACGACGTCCGGAACGTCACCGCTGCCCTCGGGCAACAATGGCAGCAGTAGTCACGGCTCGTCGACGGATCACAATATTGTCTCGTCGTCGACATGCCTCTCTGAGAGTGTGCTGAGTTCCGATGCCGATGCCTGCCTAAATGATGTCAAGCTCTTCGGCGATAGTCAATTAGATAATAAGCTATACTCGGTGCCAGACAGTTGTCACGTCCTGTCAGGTGGTGGCGGCGGCAACGGTGGCGATCACAACTCCGACTCTATGCATCATCATACGGGCGTACGGATCTACACTGACGCCAAAGATCTGACCGAGTATGTCGACATGAACTCGATCGATGACATTGCGGCGATTATAGGCTCCGCCATAGCAGACACCACAGTACCCAATCAACTGGACAAAGACGATGGCAACGATACGCGCGATTCGTGGATGGATTTGGACGCGTGGATCGATGGCAATTGCATACAGCAGGATGGCGACAAGTTGGTTGTTTCACATCGGCACGACTCGCTGAGCGAGTTCATACTGCCGCATTCGCCCGTACACACAAACAGCTCGACGCTGCAAAGTCTACTGACGCATGGCTATATGCCGCTGCTACAGAATCGATTACAAAACGGGCCACCAACGGGGAGTTCTGCATTAGCCGGTGGTGGTTCAATGAAAAGTGAAGCGCCCAGTTCTACCTCATACTGCAACGAACTGCCGCCACTACCTAATGCGGCAACGTCCACCTCCAGTCCGCCGGGTTCCGTCGTCTCGACGACTGACAACAATCTCATGATCAATCCGCGCTATCTCACCAATCATTCGCAACAATACCAGGTTTCTATGCCGTCGATGAAGCCAACATCGGCGGACGGCATTTGCAGTCCCGACATGATGGGCAACTACCCGCATACCACAACTGTGACACCCACCGGCACACCCAAAACGAAACGTTCCCGTTCGCAGAAAAAGTCCAGTCAACAGCAGCAGCAGCAACAGCAACAACAACAGCAACAACAGCAGCTGCAACAACAATCACAGGTCTCGCCACAACAGCTGAACGCGATATCGCCCTCGTCCGTGAACTCTTTCAATGCGAACGATCTATCTGGATTGCTGGGCAAGGAGAAGCCGGTGCATAGATGTAGCATCTGTAATCGCGGCTTCTTGAACAAGAGCAACATCAAAGTACATTTGCGTACGCACACCGGCGAGAAGCCATTTCGTTGCGATGTCTGCGCGAAAGCGTTTCGACAGAAGGCGCACTTGCTCAAACATCAACAGATACATAAGAGAATTGGGCGTGACTGACACGATGTTGATCACGCCACGGCGGTTGATAAGAAAACGAAACCTATGCTGCGGCTGAGAGTGTCCTAAACACGAGTCCTCGCGGTGGTCTACGAATTCGGTTAGTTGCAAACGATCGTGAACTAAACTTTAAGTTAAGTACATGTCAAGAATCTAACTGAATCCATGACCACCGCTAGCTCCTAAAACTCACTCCCAGCGGCAGTGTATATCCCCGAAAAGCGAAAGACGACTGTGTGCACTTTTAGTAGTTCCCTTCTCACACCAGAACGGCTCTAATAAAATCCATAGACGTGTTCTACGCTTTTCCAGAGTGTGTGGCATTGCTGTATTCTAGTGCGGCGCAGAGGTTTCCAGCACATTGGGCGCATGTGCTCTGCCGCCTCGTCTGCCTTTGCCGAAGTCCTCTAGTAGATCTTGCCTGACTTGATTTATTTCTGTGGGAAGTTTTTGCAATTGCACGACGGCACGTACATACGCCCGATTGGGAAATCGTCACTCTGCTGCTTCAAATTATAATGCCGAATAGAGCAATTCTACACACGCCATTGTTATTCGTTGTTGTTGGTTGCTTTTGATCTCTTAGTTATTCTTTTCAATTGAATATTTAAATTACGGAAGCGATGGAGCTTCTCATTCGCGTTCTAGCAGTTATATTAGGCATCATTTTATATATGTAGACAAATTTACGATAAGATTAGAGTTTGTGAATACTTACATTTTAATTTATGGGCTGGTAGTTAAATCATTTTTTAAAGTAAAAAGTGTAGTTGTTTTTTTTCGGATTTGTTAACTTTGATCACAGACAAACTTTTACCTTGTGAAAACTTTGAAAATCTTGAAAGACATATCTTATACCTGGAACCACTAAATAAATATTTGAGGAAGAATTTAATTTTTCTAAATACAATCTAGGGCAGGGTTGAAAATAATCTTAAGTACGACTCACACGCTAGCTCACTTTAACAAATATAGAATGAGCTGCGTGAGCGAGTCGGATGTGAACTATTTTACAACAGATATAAAAATTGAAATATGTGACTCCAAGTGAAAAATAAGATTCGAATTTCTTATTTATGGATTTTAAATAATCAAAAAAGTTTCAAGGTGGGTTTACATTAAAGCTTCACTTCACTTGCACAAGTGAAACTAGAAGAGATCAGTTGAAAACTATATTGAAAACGAACAGAATGAAAAGAAACAACTACTCTATTTGCTATAGTTGCTTCTTTTCTTCCTGTACGATTTCAATATAACTGCTCTCTGCTAGTCTCACTTCTGTCAGTTAAGTGTAGCTGCAAAGTAAACCCTTCAACATTAAAAACCATCACTTAAATGTCATTTATGAGGAAACATACATAAAGTTAAAGATAAAAACCAAAACGCTAGGAATCTTAAAGGGAGCACAAGCAACGTAAGAACAACGGAGCGTCCAATTGTCTTTTTGCAACTGTTGTTCCGTCTTGATGCAATTGTACACTTTTCTATCCGAAGCACAATCACAACTGTCAAAATTGCTGTCGTCGGCGCAAAAGTACGAGAGCGTGTCATTACAAATGCTACAAAATCTACAAAAAATTAACTATATATACAATACTATATATTGTATATTTCCATAAAAACTTAACAAAAGAACACAAAAACCATGTAAAAATGTGGAGCAATGTACCTCAACTAAAAAAAGTTTATAAATAAATTAAATTAAATAAATGCAAATAAAAAATTCAAACGTCAATTACAATGTACAAAATAAAACTTTCCTTAACATGTAAGAAGGGCATGGCAAAAGTTATATAATATAAAACAAAACAAAACAAAACAAAAACAACAAACTGGTTACTCATTACATTACGCATATTCGCATCAAATATTGCATCTACTTTTGGCAAGTCGTTAAGCTTTGTGAAGTCTTTTACTACAATGTAAACCTCTCCTTTTGAGCACTTATGCGGATGTTGCAATGAGTACCCACCCTTAATAATATGTATATTTAAATTTGTAAATTGCAATAATACAAACAAGAAGTTCTTAAGCAATATTAAAATGTAACTTTATAAAAGTTGTTATCCCTCTGTAGTTATTGTTGCTAAGATTTATAAAAGATTGGCTTTGCAAATAAGGAAAATGTAACTCACTTAAAAATTGCAATTTATACGATATACGATATACGAGTATATTAAAATGAAAAATTGTTTCACTGATGCAATGTAAAAATGTTTATTGGATTCGAATTGATTTGAATTGAATCGAATTGAATTGAATTGAATTGTAATTTGAAATTGTTTCCTTTTAAATTAAAACGCAATTTGTTAAACAATGAAAGTTAAGCGCTCTTTTTTAAGTAATTTGTAGTTAATTTAATTCTTATTTAGCCTAAGTATTGCATCCTATTTAAATCATATTCTCAATTCATTCGTATCCTTTTTTTGTTTGTTTAATTAGCTAAAACTTAAGTGCTTATTTAAAACGTTTAACTTTAGTACTGTGCAATTATTTATTATGTGTGTGTTTATTTAAACAGAAACTTTATATATGTATACATATTTTATTCCAATTATATTTTTTTGTAAATATTTATTATAAATAAATTCGTCATTAAAATTGTTTCAAATATTAAAACGAAAACTTGAAAATGTGTTTGTGAGTGAATTTGATCGGAAATTGGATGATTATCGAAGAGGTGAGTTTTTAACCGAATTCGTTGAGTGTAACACTTTTTGAAATTGGACACAGTGACTCGAAAAATGTCCAAAGTTCTACATAGACAAAATTCTTCAGATGTTTAAAACCTATACAAAAACTTGAGTTTTTAACATATGTCAAAGAAATCTTCAAAACGATTCGTAGTTAAAAAACATCTGATTTAGCAGTTATTTTCAAACTTTGTTTAACTCGTAAAATAAATGAAATTGTTTTTTACTACAAGCTACTTGGGACACTTGTAGAAAGAATGTCTGTTAAAAAGTTTTTTCACGTGTTTAAAATGTATCTGATAGATATTTTTTGTTTAAAAATTATTAATCAAACATTTTAGAATCCTTTTAACGAGGTTTTAACTGCAAATAAACCTCATGCGACAGTGATTCTTAAACTGTTTTGTGAAAGAGTCAACGCCGCAGTTCCAGACATTGGCGATTGTATCTTCTCGTTACTACCAAATTACCGAAATTCTTTTACACGTTTCCGTTTTTTTTTTGTTCATTGTTGTTATCTTTTTAACTACACAAAACTCATTACAAAAAGTATTTAGGTAGAGAAAATACAACGCAAAAAAAAACAACAACAACAACAACAATTTAAAAAAAATGTTTAAGCAGATTCGAACAGAAAAAGAAGCTAAGAAGAAAACCAGAATTATTATTGACCACGAATGCCACAACGAAAGCAGCAGCAGCAGCAACAACAACAACAGCAACAACCACAAAACCAACAAAACACATACATACACACACATACACAAACACTAAAGCAGCAGCGTTTGTGCCACTGACCCAGTTCGATTCTTGTTTTTATAATTCCAAGTCTTCGCGTGGCTTCGCTTTGGCACCAAAGAAATAAAATTCAGATACAAAAACCTCACCTCACTTCACTTCACTTCACTTCACAACAACAACCAAAAGAGATACTTCTAGCGAAGCCCACATTACCTTCCTCCTCTCTGCTGCCAACACGCTCCCCCTTCTTCTTCTTCTTCTTCTTCTTCTTCGTCTTCATGTTGCTGTTTGTGGTTGTGGCATGGTTACTCTTTCTTTTCACACTCACAAACACACACAACCACACGAAACAACGTCGTACGTACAGGCAGGAGGAGAGGGGGCTGTTACCACCATATCCATATCCGTTGGAATATACTTGTATTGTATATACTTTTGTATCTTGCTGGCTTTGTTGTTGTTATTGTTGTTTTTGTTGCTGTTGCTGTTGTTTTAGTTTTTGCATTTCTTTGGCATCTATCTGCACGTCGCTGCTGGTAAATAAGTTAAAAGTATCTGTGAAGTATATCTGTGAAAAACATAGTCGACCATTTATCTAGCTACGTGTGCAATGTATCTCTTCGATATTATTCATGGTGGCATGCTGTGGCACGAGTCACTCGCTGCGGCAGTTAGTCACTCGGTATGTAAAATATAAATTGTATCTTACTCTAGGACTGGCTCTAAGGCGGTCGGTATTTCAACAGATAGAAGAACTAAAATTTAAAGCATCCGATCATTGGTTGGTTGTAATCGGAAACAGCTTAAGTCGAAACATGTTGAGATTATAGAAATGGTTATATTAAATCAAATAAGAGTAAGTATACTTAAAAATCGAACAGGAGATCATTACGGGTAGCAGTGCTCGTAACAATTCATGGTTAGTCCTCAAAGGCGTTTTTACTTGGTCCATTTGATGATAAGGAAATAAGTCCATGTCCCAACGTCACGGCACTTGATTGATGGATGATTGATGAATTGATTGATTGATTAATTGTTTCACGAATAATATCGAAGTGATTTGTAGTTTTAAATTAGCCAAAATCTAAATTTCTATACAAAAAACATTGAAAGATTTTTAGTTTTAATTAGTTTAATAATATTGCATTGATATAATAAAATTATTTAAATAACTAAACTTCGTAATTTTTTTGGAATCAAATTTTATATTTTAGTTTTTAAAAAAATTCGAAACGTAATTTTAATATCTTTTTATTATAATCTTAATAAAATAAATCTAATGAGTGATTAAAATAAAGTCTTTGTAAAAATTTGAAGAACCAAAAGTTCAATTATTTATATATTCATTTTTATATCCATCTATCTATCTATCTATCTATCTATCTATCTATCTATCAATCTATCTATCTATCTATCTATCTATCTATCTATCTATCTATCTATCTATCTATCTATTTATCTATCTATCTATCTATCTATCTATCTATCTACCTATCTATCTATCTATCTATCTACCTATCTATCTATCTATCTATTTATCTATCTATCTATCTATCTATCTATCTATCTATCTATCTATCTATCTATCTATCTATCTATCTATCTATTTATCTATCTATCTATCTATCTATCTATCTATCTATCTATCTATCTATCTATTTATATAAAAATTAATTCTTCTTTCTTTCTCTCTTTTTTTCTCTCTTTCTTTCTTTCTTCCTTTGTATCAAATGGGCGGCTAAACCATTCATCCGATTTTGATGAAATTTTGGGAAGTTGCTGTGATCACGCCAACTTAGGTTTTCGATAAAGAAAAATTTGCCACGCCCACCTATTACGCTCACAATTTGTAAAACTAAGTAAAAATATTCGATTATTTCGATAATATTGCTCCCAAAAATCTGAAATTCGGCATCTTAGTTTGTATGGGCACTGAAGACACCTGGTATATATATTCTAAACAAAACCCGGGCAATGCCGTGTACTATTATAATATTTACAAATTATTGATATTCTCTGGTAATTAAATATTTCAACTTATTCTCACAAAAATTGCACAAGTTTAGTTAAAGTTTTAATCATCGATACTTCCTCAATTAACTCAAGAATATTTATTACTCAAACTCAAATTTTTAATAAAGAATCCACAGACAGGAAATAGCCTAGCATGTAACTATTTTATGATGTATGATTGCTTTGCCTCCAATATTCTATAACAATTAATATAAATTGTTTTTGTTTTGCGCAACAGGAAAACATGAAATTTGTAAACCTAAACATGACCAATACTCGTTCATAAAAAGATTTTTATTCTGTTAATAAAATAAAGCAACAACAACAACAACAAGCCCACGAAAGACAGTGTCGCAATCGCTTTAGCACAGAACTTTAATCAGTGATTGCGTTAACGGTTTCACGCCTGGCTAACTAACGAAAGACTTAAGCACCAAACTTGCCACGTTCAACTTACTACAATATATTAAATTATTTTTATTATTTGTTCTTTTTTTAACAAACAAGCAAACAAACAAAATGTGCTGCCTGAAAATTGCATCACTCAGTTTGCAATGAACGCAAGAAAAAATTCAAGTTTATGCTGTCAGTTTTAATTGAAGCGTTCTACATACAAAAACTCCAACAAGAAAACCAAAAGCTGCAGTTATTATTTTTTTATACTTTTTTTCTATTGAGTTTTGCGTATAGTTTATTTAATTTTCAATCAAAAAGCAACAACAACAACAAAACAACACCTCAATTAGCTGAGAAAACAATCAGAGCTCATCGCGGTATTATGAAATACGAGTACGTCCGTTTTTTGTTTTGGGTTTTGATGTTGATTTTCAATTGCCAAGTTTCGTGCCGAACTGCATTAATTAACTTTGACTTTGTGGTTGTTGGTTGTTGATTGCTGGTTTCAGTGCGCACAATTTGCAATTAACATTTTTAAAATTGATTAAGCGCGAAGGAAGTTATGGACTAATTTACACAGGCACCCCCCGAAATAAATGTTACTCATACGCGACGTGATGCGGAAAGTAACTATCGATGTTTTCGATATGTTTTTGGTAAAATTACACAGATATTAATAAATTAGAAAGTGCGAGTGTGTCGAGTTGTTTGAACTAGTCAATATTGAATTATTTATATGAATAAAACTACTCAACAGCCAATGGCCCGTGAGGACTGAGACCTATGGTCCCATACCAGCGCTTGCCAACTCTAACTCAACAGCCAATCATAAGAGCGTTTTATATGTTGGTCGGAAAGGATTAAGTTTATGCTCTTAAAGCTATTGTTGGTACTGACGAAGAACAATTTATAAACACTGCATTATTTTTATTCATTTTATTTTAATTTCAAGGATTTTAGCATATAAGAATAATCGTTGAAATTCACAAGCAATTACATAAAAAAACAGCAGAAAATATTTCTAGATACGATTGATTAACAACTAAAGTAGCTATTGATATACTGAAAGTATAATGTATTATAATTTAATAAAAACAAAAGTTTAAAAACGCTAGGATGTATTAGATGTTGGAAGAAAGGAGAAAGCATAAAGTGACAAGAATAAGAGAGTAAAGAAGAGAATCCAAGAAAAGTATTTTTAGTAAGTTCCAATATCTAATTTTACTCACCATGATTTAATAAAAAAGTTGAAAGAGAACGCAATTGAGCGAATTCACCTCGATTTCTGCAATTTTTTTAAGTTTTTATTATTTATATTTTTAACAATAAACTACGTTGTTGTTTTTATTTACCTGTTAATCTATATATATAAAACAAAGTTGCATACCTATGAACACGCATCACTCAAGAAAGGATCGTGTGGAATTGTAAATACTCGAAATGATTTCAATCCAAAAATCAGTTTTGGGCAGCACGGAGTTTGCCGGGTCAGCTAGTTTTGTATAAACTACACAAAAAAATTGTCTTCACAGAGAGAAACAATTAAATTTGTCTTTTTTTCCTTAGGCAACCATGGTAACTGCAAAAAATTCCATTTTCAAAGAGAAAAATAATCTCTCCACCTTTGGGAGAATTTTCTACTTTCCTTATATTTAAATTACACCATTACACAGTGTAGGTGAAGCTGGGACTTATTTCTTGAGTTTTAGTGTGAAAAAGATTGTGTAAAAAATTGCAGTTCCTTGCGGTTATGTGATTTTCAATTACATTTCTGGTCACTCTTGATGGGAAGATGCTATTTTTGAATTGTTGTTAACAATTAAGGAAATCGTGTTCCATTTTTTTGAGATTTTATGTTTCAATTTTAATGTTTGGATTTATATCCCAACAGTCCTTAACCAATTCTAATATTTTTTTATTTTAGTACAAGTGAAGTTAACATTGAGTTATTATTACTAATTATTTATCTCTGTTTCTAATGAATTCTTGATCAAATTTTGAATTTTGTTTCAAAATCTTTTTTTGTTATGGCTATTAGCAAATCTGAGTGCCCACCTGAAGAACGACCCAAGGCGTCTTCTGGTAAGTAATTAAGGAAGCCGTAGCCAAAACGACGGCATAAAACGTTTTCGCTATCAATTGCAATTGCCACCGATTTGATTTTAGCCACTTTAGTTTATTTTAATAAGCATTAAAAATACTTTTAATGTCGTTGTTAAAGTCGCAAATCTGTGTGCGTGTAAATATTTGTTTGTGTGTATGTGTTACGTTTACTCGAATGTGTGTGTGCGCACATTAACACATTTACGGCGTGCGCTTGGCTGCAATTAATTTGCGCTTAGAAAATAATACAAAAATAGAGAGAAAGAAAGAAAGAAAAAAAAGAAAGAAAGAAATAACAACAAACGCGAAAAAATTGTGAAAAAAATAGAAATGACAAACTGCGCATGCGCAGCTGCTAAAATACGAAACATGACCAATAAAAGACAAAATTAACAATAAAAACAAGCGCACGCACATGCACAACACACACACAGACATAAATGCACATAGGCACATAAGACTGGTTGGAAAAAATTGGATAGAAAAATAATTTTTTCTAATAGAAATGTTTCCATAAAATAACTATTTAAATATTTATGAAATTTTTGTTCCGCATTTGAAACCTTAGGAGAATTTTTTTTATTTTATAGACAAATAAGTTGGACAAGTATTTTAACATTTTAAACTTTAAATACAACATTGAAAAGCTTTAAAATAAATTATTTAAAATACAATAAATGGACAGATGCGGAGTTTCAGAAGAATTTAAAATTGAAATGCATGTAAACGAAGTTTTAACATGTTTAAAAGTAGTTTTGTGATTTTCTCTAACAATTTTTTAGATAAATTAACGCATTTTACAATTCTTAAGATCAAAACCAAAAAATGCCAAAAAAATTTAAAAATAACCGAAAAGTAGATTTGATTAAGAAAAATTAAGGCTCAAACTATTTTCAGGTGATGACAAGATAAAAGCTTTACTTAACTAGATTTGACATTACTGGAACCAACTGTTTTTTAACTAAAGATCAAATCTCCTTGTAAGACCAATATCAAGAATTTAAATTAAAGAAATCTGGACTTAAATAAATTGAAGACACCTGAAGTCAAACTAATTGGAAATAGATTCCGAAGTAATCAAAATTGAAGTTGCCTGAATTTGAAGAGGCACGGCATGGAAAGTAAAGGTGCGCAAGATAGCTGATGCCACAAGGATAAGTACTGAGCGCACACGCCATATTTTGGGCGAGATTCTGCATATGAAAAAATTATCCTGACGCGCATGCTGACATACAAGACAATGCGCCGGCACACAAGAGCATAGCAACCATGGCTAAAATCAACTATTTCGGGAGCCAATTGATTCCCCATCCACCTTATTCGTCCGATTTGGTTCCTCGGACATCTGTTGAGGTTTGGAAACAGATAATATCTCAAGCCTCAACAGATGACTCATCAATAAAAAATTCAGCTCGCGCGAGGAGATCATCGACGCCGACTCCAAAGAGTACTTTGCAGGAGGTTAAAAATATTTAAATTTTTCAGGCTCAAGGTCATCATTTTTACTGCAAGTAAATTAAAAAAATTTATTTTGATTAATAAAAAAAAATCGAAAATTTTTAATAAAATTATATTGTGACATGAATAGTGAAGACCATTTCGCCTAAACCAGTCTAATGCACACACAAGAATAAATTAGAAAATATTGACCAAACAAAACGCAAATAAATAAAATCATGAACAAATTACAACGAGCTACTCTGCTCGAAATGAAATGGAAAAATCCAAACAAGCCGAACAAAAAAATAGAAATAAATAAAAATATTGGAAAAATAAATGAAGAAAAAGACAGGGAGACGGACAGAAATAATAACAACAACATCATCGAAATAATCATAAAACTGGCAGCAGGCAGTAAAGACAGAGAGACAGACAGACAGACAGAAAAACAGACCGACAGCAGCAAAATATCTAATGGAGAGCTGGAGTGGAGCTACTTTCACCCAAGGTCATTGTGTCTTTAACTGCGCTGTTTCACGCGCTCACAGCGACCGACCACAGCCGCTGCTTGACGCTGCTGCTGCTGCCATTGGCGTGGCTCGTGGCGCACCGCACCAAGCCTCATTTGCGGACGCGGACATGTATGCATGTGTGTTTGTTTTAGTTTCTGTCTATATGTCTTTGTGTTTGTGTGTAGTTGCACTTGGCAAGTGTCAATTTGTTGTTTTTTTTTCGTTAATTTATATCGCATATACTATGTATGTATGTATGTATGTATGTATGTATGTATGTATGTATGTATGTATGTATGTATGTATGTATGTATGTATGTATGTATGTATAACGTTTGCAATTGTTTTTAAATATTATCTACTTTTTTTAATTTAAGTATTGACTGCAAAACTGTTTTTAAATATTTGCTGGACTTCTGTTAATTAATTTAAAAATGATTTTACCGATAGAGTGAATTATGCGTAAAAGTTATCCGCAATGTAAACAAAAGACTTAAGTGACGAACGCATTAAAGCAATTAAGTGGGGAAATAAATATATACGAAAGACTTAAGCAACAAACGTAGTTGTTGTTCATGCAATTGCAAAATGCATATTGAATTTAAATAATTACTAACATTTAAAAAACGTAGTCAATGGTTAAGTCCAGAGATTGTACTTCGTGGTCTTCAACATGTCTTTTACACCGGCGGATTAAAGACTTCGACTGGTACTGGCTCCGGGTGGTACTAAGACAATGATACCAAATACTCTGAAGCTATTGGACAAATGGCTACAGTCTTCTTAACGGAAGTTTTTGCCATTATGAAAGTTGTGTGTTGGATAATTGCGAGGAGCATGCGTGGGACACGTATAGGCATCTGTAATGACAATCGGGCTGAATTGAGGACACCTTTGTGGTATTATAGGAAATGCACTGGCCTACCAAATGGCCAATGAAGGTTCTGCAATTTCATCAATGGTGAATTAGCGACTACATGGACACGATTCATTATAAAAATTGGTTCGACCTAAACTATTGCAAAACCACAACCGAATAGAAAATTAGCAGACCTTATTCTAAAGCTAAGAAGGAATAACCTACAAGTACTGATTGGTGTAAAAATACATGTGGCCAACATATGACCAATATGGGCGTCAGTAACGATCCAATTTGTCAATCATGCCTTGAAAGCGAGAACACTACAGAGCATTACCTCTGTATATGTCCGACTGGATGGTGATGTATTGAGTATGAATCAATCATACTCTACCTATCCCTAATCTTCTAAAATTCATTCGTGAAACTGAGAATTTTGTGGAATAGTGTATGAACCTATCTTCTAATTTGCTAATCAAAATACTTCATTCCTATATCTCTACTTTCTTATTCCGGCACTATCCTGGGTACAGCACAATGGTCCGTGAGGACTGAGAGCTGTGGTCCCATACCAGCCCACACTCAACTTTAACTCAAACATTTAAAAATGCCAAAGAGACTTTATATTACTTCATAACTAAAATTTTTGACAAGCCGATTTGTTGCTGCTTTTTTTCAAATTATTATTTCTAATAATTGTTTTTTAAATATTTTTCTGGTGTATGCGAAACTTAGAAATTTGAAAAAGTTTTAATAAACAACAACAACAACCTCATAAATTTCGCTCACGTTTTAGCCCCAAAATAAAAGAGCAGCGTGCCGCTGAATTTCAAGCAGCAACTTGACGCGGCCAATTGGCGGCGATGGTGGCGTGCACTTGGCCATTGGAGCAGCCAACCAATCGACAGAAAATCAATCGCCCAAAATAGAACGAACCGAACGAGCGATGCGATGCGGTGTGGCGCAAAGCATACCAAAGACCGGCCACGGCCGACCAGCCTAACTGAATTTTTAAACAAGCCACAAAAGAAACAGCGAAAGAAAGTGTATTGAAAAAGAAGTAACGAAACAAATTTAAATGTCGCCGTCGCACCACCACATGCGCACTCCTTAGCACTTTGCGTACTCAAAAATGTTGACAATTTTTGTACTTGATACTTCAACTAAAGTTGAAGAGAAACCTAAAATAAATTTATGATTTAACTTGTTTTTAATATGACCTAAGCAGGGTTAACAAGTGAAACATATTTTTTATGCTCTTACTTTATATATGTTTTATACTTTTTTACTTATTTATTTAATTCTAATAAATAGTTTTTTATTTATTAGTATTGAAATTATTTTGAGCGCTCACCAGCCAACGCGAGTACATAGTGCAACGCGCATTAAAATGTAAAAGACATAAAAATAAAAAAAAAGGCTTTTTCGTTTTGGTATTTAAAATTGCAAGCGGCGACACAAACACGCCCGCGCATAAAATACGCTGCAGTAAAACGTCCTCCGCTGCGTTCCAAATGGGCGCTGTAGTAGGTGAAGCACAGGAGGATAAAACAAACAACAAACAAACAACCAAAAACAGGTTAAGAATCAATAAAACATTTTAATGCTTTGGCCTATTCGATACAAATTTTGCTGTTGTTGTTGTGGTTTTTCGCTTTTTATGCTTGGCAAGACCTCATTTTTAATGGACTCAACAACAACAACAACAACAACAACAAAATGAGCATGAGCAAGTTCAGCGTTGTTCGTTCTACTTTGAAGTTTCACTTTTAAAATGTGCGCGCAACGTGCAGAAGAAGCAAACGAAAGAGAAGAAGAAGACGACGAGGACGGAGGGGACAGCGAGAGGCGGTCGACAAGTTGCAACGTGCGTGCTACATGCGTGCGCTGTCGTCGTTGTCGTCGGCCCAGTTACGGCGTGATTAAGTGTGTCCGCAATCGGACTGGAATTGCTTCAGTTTTGTTGTTTTTCACAGTTTGAAGAATTTAATTCAATTGAAACAAAAAGAAACGAAACGAGTTTGTTGCTTCAGTCTTTTGTTTAAATCCTAATTCGATTCATGGAGTTGGGTGCAACTTAAATTTAAAAATATAATTTAATTTTGAATCTCTTTTGTTTTTCATAAAACATTTTCATTTAATAAAATAAAAAATAAATTGCATACAAAGGGTTTTTCAAAAGGGACGCTCCAAAAGTAGACCGATAGGGACAGCAAACGACGCCATATTTTTTCCCGTTCTCTTGACATTTCTCTTCAGTAAGGTTTGCCATTTCATCATGGAAAGATATACGAGCCAACAACAAGTCAAAATTATTAAAATTTTCTAACGAAATTCGGAGTCAGTGGTCTCAACTTGAAGAGCGCTACGTCCAATTTATGGTCGTCATAATAGTCCTGTGGAAAAATTTGAATCCACAGGCACAGTGCAAAATGTTCCCGTGCCAGTGAGACAAAGAAGTGCCCGTAGTGTCGAGTATATTGCTGCCGCTGAGGCTTCAGTTCAAGAAAGCCAAAGCCACATCAACATATTTCAAATGAAATTAAGGCCTCTGAGATTAAAATTTTTAATTAAAGTATAATTTATAAACTATCATAAATAATATTATTTAATAACTCTAACCGCAAAGAATGATGATGATAAATAAATCGTTTAATTTTGTGCCTGGTTTTGCAGAAATTTGCCTTTAAAATTAGGAATTACAAGAAATATGAGGGGTATTCCTCTAAATGCGAAAAAGCCTCGAAAACCTAACATCGCCAGTTTGCAAACCTAGAAAAAGATCTGTCAACAATTTTTTGAAACTTAGTTTTAGTGTGCCTTGCAATCATTCGAGATAAATTATTAACGAAACTTTTATTTTTTTTTTACAATTGCAAAAATTACTAAAATAACTTATATATGAACTGTCAAATTGCTGAATTTCATAATTGTTTTCGAGGTCAAAGATGCGTTCCCGAAAAGTGGATTAAAACTTTTCGAGCTTTACGAGTTTTTCAATTTTCGCGTTTAAGGGAATTGCCCAAATATATTTATTTATTTACATCTGGCGAAATTTTATTAGTAAAACAATTTTCGACCATGCCCACTTTTTGTCTACCTGTTTTCCAAGATGTCAGATTTGTTGCAATCTTATTTTTTATACCCAAAAGCTTGCAAGTTTTATTAAAATCGTTAGAGCCATTCTCAAAATAAAATATAAAATTCAAAATCAAACAAACATTGTCGCTGAAATAAAATGTTTGGTCATGCCCACTTACGCTCACAAATTAATTTTTACAAAAAACTTTGACATCTTATAGATAATATGTATTCTATATAAAATAAGTTATTTGCCTATATAATCGAGTGCAGTTTCAATTTCTGGTTTCGTGCTGTTCTCGACCGGGCCTATAAGCAAACCTTTGTCACTTTTAAAGCAATTGCATTTTCGTATTTCTTGCTTTACAATTTTTAACACCAACTAGTTTCATATAAATTAAATTTGATAATTGACATTGGAACATAAAAATTTCCATCCATATAAACAGAATAATTTTTTTTCGTTTACAAACTCATATGCAGGAATATTATGAAATAATAAATCAACCCAAATTACATATCAGCAGTTTCGAGTTTGTCACTTGAGTCTTTGGTTTTCTCACCTCTACTTCGCCCTTTAATTTTGTTTAATTCATATAAATTCCTTGCAGTGAAAAAGACTAGATACGAAATAGCGAATCTCTCCTTACTTTAGCACCACCACTGGTCCGCGTTCCTTCTCTTTCCCATGGCAACAACTGGTGGATCTAGCATGGAGATGTCATAGACGGTGTCAATTAGCCCGCTCTGCACTAATTCAGTGCTTACGAACTAATTTGAGAATTAAAAGAGTGGTAATGAAATATTTTTTGTACTCTCCTTTTTACATTGAATGGCATTTGAATGAAACAAATCATACAAGTACCACACTTAGTCTTGAATTTTATTTTCCTTGAGTTACTATTAACTTAATCGATTAAGAAGTATTTTATTTAATATAAGCCCAACTTGGTTCCTTTTCATTAGAATAACTCTTGCAATTTTTCGACTAGATCTATTTCCGCTAGAATAGTATTGGTGGCAGAACTAGATCATTTTGCAACTAGATTGTGTTTGCCTGCAGGGTTACGTTTGCGGCTTGAGTTCTTTTGTTTTACTATTTTTCTTGCACGATAAATTTAAATAAATTTCAAAATACAAACACAAATTTTGTTGCTTTAATTTATGACAACAAAATTTTGTTTATATTGTATTATTCACATCATAAAAATCACAACAACAACAACAACAAAACGCAACTACTCAACTTATTTGACACCAATTGACCTTGTTCCATGCGAGATCATGAAGCAAATTCAACAAAAACAAAAAAAAAACAAATAAATGAAAAATTGTGGAGACCAAAATGCCAACAACAATAAATGCATTACAACAAGTTCAGATTTAAGCTCAACAAAAACGCAAAGACGCAGTCAAAAAATCTGCCCCCTCCCCTACACTCTTACAATTCTCATCAATAACCCCAAAAGGCAAATCGAATCGAACCGAGTCGAGCCGCGCTCGAGACACGTTTCGAATTTCGAATTATGAAAAACCGAAAACGAAAATGTGCAGAGCTGAATCTCAATCTCAGCGGCAGTAAAAACAAGAAGAAGAAGAAGAAGAAGAAGAAAGAGCATAACAACATTGACGTCAGGCAAACTGACAACCTCAAACTTCAACTCTAGCCTCCAAAGTGGCCGAAGTGTCACTGTCATGGCCCTTTTTACTACGAAAACAGTTCGAAATCCGAAATCCAGTTGACTCCAGTTGCCGTTCGTTTCTACTTGTTCTCTTATTCGTTACCAATACACCGACGCATTAACCCACACACACACACACACACAAACTTACTCGTACAGAAACATGTCCGCTGCCGCTGGCAAACTGCTTGTAATATGCATAACCTGTTGGCAATTTAGTTTATGAGATTTATTCTGTGTTTGTTGTTGTTTTTGTATTTGTATTTAGGCACAACCTAAATGCCGCAAGTAGTTGTGTTGTTGTCTTTTGACTCGGGCAGTGACGGTGGCACAAACCAACAAGATTTTATTTAGAAATAATTAAAGTACTTAAATATCGTAAAAGAAAAACTTCTCCTTCTTCTTCTTCTTCTTATAAAGAAAGAGAAACAAATTTACGAGTTTGCCACTTAAGTCTTTTGTTTTACTCTACTTCGAACATTTATTTTAGTTTTTCTTACCCTTCGCCAAGTGCGAGTGTACTTACCATGGTTGCTACAAAAACTTTAAATAAATAAAAACAACAATAAAAACAACAACGTAGTTTGCTGTCAAAAATCAACAAAAACAAACTTCCTAATAATAGAGAAATCGAGGTGAATTCGCTCAATTTGCGTTCTCTTGTTATTCAACAATGGAACAAACCATAAAATATGTGTCGAAACGTACGTATGTATATTTTACATAACTGTTTCCATTTTCGTAAATTTTCCCTACCCAATAATGTATCGAACATTTTTTAAAATTTTAAATTCTTTATATTAAATTTCAGAATATTAAAATTTTGTCTGGCTATGTTCGTTATTTTCAAATTTACACAAGTTTCATAACTTGTATTCCACGGTACATGGATCTGCTCTTGTTGTGTGTATTTGTGGAAGAGCTCCAACCGGCGAATACACATAAAAATCCACACGTACTTTTTCGAAAAAATAACATAAATAAATATATATAAAAAAAACACTTTTCCAAAAGTAGGTCAACCAACAAAACAAGCTAAGCCAAGCCAAGCTGAGCTGAGCCAAGTCAAGCAAGCAGCCAACCAGCCCAAGAAGAAGAAGAAGAAAATCCGCAGCAGCAGAAGAAAGCCTCTCCATAGCTGATGTCTGTCCGTGCATTTGTCTCTGATGCTCGTTTTTGTATTTTTTTTTCTATTTTTTTTCTTTTGTCTTCTGCTCGCGAAGCTGCGTCTGTGTCTTTGGCGTCTGCGACGGAGCGCTGCGTTCGTCATTCGTGTTTTTGGGATTGGTTGGAATTTTTGAGTTGCCTCGAGTCGAATCGAGTCGTGGTAGTGACTTCTTCTGTCTGTCTGTCTGTCTGTCTGTCTGTCTGTCCGTGCAACTGGTTGGCTTTGATTTGTGGCACTGTTGGAACGGGTAATCTTCGGGACTAACGAGTTTTACATTTTCCTTTTTATATTTTCGTAAAAAAAATTTTGGAATTGAAAAAAAAAACATTTATAAATAAATTTAAAAGTATTGAAATAAATTTTGTTTAATTGAAATTGTGTGTGTACAAACAAATTTTGAATTCAAATCAATTTTTGATTTTCTTCTTTTAAAATTTTAAGTACAAATTTGTCTAATTTTGAAATTTAAGTTTCTGCCGCCATTTTGGTATTTTGTGCAAGTCTTCCCAAATATAACTTGAAATAATCCCATACCGAAATGCATAAAAGCAACCGCTTAAAAACGACCGTTGGAATTAATACATTCGCATTTGCCACATTCACACTGAACACACTCGCGCAGTAGCTCGCGCCAAGGTTGCCAGAAACAATTCTCACTCAAAAAAGAAAATCTCTCACTAATAAAATATCACAACACAAAAAATATCACTTGATCTTAAATTCTCATAAAACTATAGAACTGATTAGAATTCCCAAAATCTCACATTTCTGGGAATATGATGATAAATAATTTTTTTTGGTTTAAATTTCAGCATTTTTCGTGTTAATTTCGAAATTTTCTAATTAAAGCAAAAAACGTCGAATTAATCATACAAAATACAAAAAATAATAAAAATTTCTCGCCACTCTTTAAATATGCTTCAAATTATTTTTATTAAACACTACCTTATAGTACCCGTCGTTGCCTGGGTTTAGTTTTTGATAGAAATATGTGCAAGATAATAAGCTAGCGGAGCTTTCCGTTACTCCGCATTGCGGTGTTTTTGAGTTAATTCAGAAGATATTAAGTTGATTCAACCACTCGCATTTTTGTGGAAATTACTAACAATAAGCCTTTAAACTCAGATACCAAATTTCAGATGATTTTGGAAAAATATTAGCAAAATATAACATTGTTCATCTTGAGGAGAATTTTCTTCTTGAATGCTCCCGAACTCTGCTCATAGCTGGTTTTCATTCATAACCCAGTCCACTGCGCCATATAGCAGCACATGCATGATGAGTGACTTGTTGAGTGTTAACTTCGTTTGCTTCTCAATTGCCTACCGATTCCAAAGTTGCACCAGTTGGCAAGAATTATAAATATAATTAAAAATTCTATATAGAAATATTCGAAATCCCGGACTTAGAAATCTTGGATTGAGATAGCATCCGGGATTACGGATTTAAATGAGAATAATTCGAAGGAAGCAGTTGACGCAATTTGTTGGTCACTTGGGAACATGATTCAAAAATAAAATTAATTTTTGTGTTAGCTTCCAAATTGACCAACAATTGCGTCAATGGTGTTTCTTTCGTTGCACACTCATTCCAAAATTTTAAGTGACAATTGCAGCCGATAAGAAAACCACCAAATCAGCTCAGTACTCTCGGCGACTGCATATTGTTTGTTGCAGAGGTTTGTTGCTCGGTCGACATACGCGATTTAAAACTCCTTAAATTCAAGCAATGAAATATTAAACGCTTTTCGTATTTGTGTAATTAAATTTTTTGAATTACCCTTGAAGTGCACAAAAGTGTCGTAAATTTGTTTGCACAATCGTCAGCGGGATCGTTCAATTCCTCTTCTTTTGTTAATTTGGTTTCGTTTTGTGTTCGTGTTCGTGATTTTTTGGTTGCGGTTTTGCCTGCAGCATTGCCACATTAAAGTGTTTTCATTTTTGACATGAAACAACATAAAGAAGAAGCATAAAGCAGCGAATAGTGAAAAAACGACAAAAGTAGAAGGCGAGCGAGCAGCGCTTTCCAGGCGATTGAAAAATTTCAGTTTTCTTCACTTCACACGCAGAAAATTGGGAAAAAAAACGTCAAATAATAGGAAAAAAGTGTCGTGTGTAAAAATGAAAACCCAAAGTACATTTGGGAAGTTGCGCGAGTCCAAAAAGTGAGAAAAGAAAATTGCATAAAACAACAAAATAGCAGCCGTCGTCGGTGGAGCTCCTCTCCCAGCTGCTCGCGGTCGCTGCTCCTGGAAGAAACATCGTCGTTGCGTGCATTCCTCGCTGGAAGTACCCGTCGTCTGTCTGTCGCTCGTGCAGGGTGCTGCACTATTCTGCACAGGGCGACGCATAGTCGAGGCGTAAGAAAACATTTAAATTTTCTTATTAAAACTTATTTTATTTAAGTTAATTTTTTTTTGTTTTGTTTTTAAAGTAGTCAATTTTAATTTGCCTAAACACCCGCGACACCTCCTCTACCGCAGCGGAATAGTCCACCTCTTCTAACCTGCCTCCCCCTTGTCATGTGTTTTGGCAACGCATGGCGCATTGATAAATTGATTTTTCCCTCATTTTAATTTCCAGCGTTTTTGTTTTGTGTTGGCTGTGAGTGAGACTTTTTAATTTAAAGTTTTACTAAAAGAAAAAGGAAAACATTTTTTGAAAAGCTCAAGAGGTGGCTGCAGATGCATGGAATGTATGGTTTGTTTTTTTTTCTTTTATGATAATTTTGTTGAGCAAATTAGGAGAAAAGAAGAAGCGATCGATCAGCATTCTTTTGTTATATTTATAAATTGGAAATTATTAGAATTTAATGTATGTTTTATTAATATCACCTGTTTATTTTGCATCATTAATTTGTTCATAAAAATACCTCATAAAACTTTTGAAAAAATATATAAAACGAAATTCTTATTTATTTTGTATATCTATTAAAAATACCAATAACGATAATCCGAAAAAACTAAAATATATCGTTGACTAGCGAATGCCCGGCATGCGTTGCAATGCCACTTAAAAAAAATGGTGGCAGAACTTCCCGGTACTTCCGTTAGTAACGGAACTTCACGGTACTCCCGTTAGCGGAACTTCTCGGTATTCACCGTTGTAGCGATTCTGAGTTATGGCTGTGAAATTATCGGCATACAAACTCAGAAACAAAATCCCAAATTTTTATTAGCAATATTAGCAATGTCATCGTATATTATCACGTAATTAATCAAATTGTGGGCGTAATAAGTGGGCGTGGCAATTTTGTATATCCTGTTATTCTTCCCGGTGCATCCCGTTACATGTTTTCTATATAGCACATCAAGTTTCTGAGCAATGGTGTTAGGCGTAAAAATGATCCACTTTTTTTTGAAAGTGGGCGTTTAATTGATCCAACCACGCCCATTTTTGGGGAAATTATCGACAGTGTCTATACAAACTCAATATTTTTGGAGCAATATTAGCGAAATAATCTAATATTTTAACTTAGTTTTACAAATTGTGGGCGTAATAGGTGGGCGTGGCAAAATTTTCTTTGCCCTAAACCTAAGTTGGCGTGAGCACAGCAACTCCCTAAAATTTCATCAAAATCGGATGAATGGTTTAGACGCCCATTTGGTACAAAGAAAGATAGAAAGAAAGAAAGAAAGAAAGAAAGAAAGAAAGAAAGAAAGAAGAATTCATTTATATATATAGATAAGTTAACAACTTCCCTATTGATTAAAATCCTTTTGAATGTCTTAAGTCAACATGATAGTTTTTTTTATTTCATTTATTTGATTTTTATTCATGATTTTTTTTGCTTTCTTGCCAATAAGGCTTTGAAGGAGCGAGCTACTCGGGCTTAACAAAGTGTTATAAATATTCGAAAATTTAAATTGTACAATATAATTTCTTTTATCCGTGATATCAACATTTACAATTTATTTTTAATATTAAAAATGTAGTTGCTAAATTTTGTATATCGTCATGTAAACTGCTGTAGGCTCGTGGTCCTTCATGTTTGCATCTTGACACTACTTAGCTGCAGCTGTTCTCTTATCGAACTTGTCTGCAGCAGAAGTTGATATTAATATATTAAAGGTTAAAGGTTAACATTTCTAAATTCCTTCGCATCCAATTGATGACTTGGACATCTCGCATATAGCCCAAAGACAGTTATAATTTTGTTCTTCAGAATTTGTATGTGCTTAACACATCGTCATATACTATGTCAAGTGCCTGTTAGACATACATACTCAAAGTACTACAATATTATGAGATTTGTATTAAAATAAACCATGATCTACGTGTTCAGCATCAGTTGACGTTTTTAATTAATAATAAAATGTTTGTGGTCCTCATCCCATGCCGCATGAATATAAATTTCAAATATTCTAATTTCCAATTGAACCATAAAGTAAATCTTTGATTTAATTCTCGCAGTCAAATTTGATATCAAGCACTTAATAGCAATTTGATAGCAACCTTTAAAAGTCAAAATTATTTGATAACAAGTTGCATTTATTGTTTTTGAATAGATATCAAACTTACTTCAATATTGGATCAATGCTAAGTGTTGAAAAATATTTTGATATCAAGCAGTTGGCAAAAAAAATCATTTTAGGCATTGGATATTCAATACTAGCTTTACAATCGCCCAACAATTTTACCTTGTTGAATTCATAAATACAGTAAAATTATTTATTATTTTCTTTGAAAAGTTTGTATTTTATCATTTCGACAACTAAATAACTACAATTTGAAAAGAAGGCGACGTTGTTCTTAACAAACTCTCATCTCTTATGGCACACACGAACACGCACACAAACATAAAAAAAACATAAAAATAAAAAATGTCGCTTTAAATTTCCGTCTCAACTAATGACTGCAAATTAATACCACAAAACGTGTCGAAACACATCCATTCATTCATTTATTCCGTTCGTCTGTCTGTCGGTCTGCATGCCCGCCAACTCACCATCCGTTCGCTAGTCCGTCCAATAGCTTTGGCGTAAGTTGGACTTGGACGACGTGTGTCACGCTCAACCTGTTCTGTTGTCGTCATAGTCGTCGACGACACCGTTTTGTTGCTGTTGCTGTTGTTGTTGTTTTTGTTGTCATTTAAGTTGTTTTTGTTGTTAGATTTTCCTTTTACAGGTTTCACATTTCCGTCGTACGGTTCCGGCCTAAACATTCAACCGAATGCACACGCACACACACGAGTACCGCATTGCACAACAACAACGCAAACATATCCGCCTTCAAGTGCGCCCTAAAAGTCGACGACAACAAGAACAGCAACATCAAATCCAAACCAAGCGTTTTTTTGTCTTTCAATTGCTTTTTGTTTTTGTTGTTAAAATTGAAAGAAGCAAAAGATCTAAAAAAGAAGTAAAAAGAAAAAAATTACGAAAATCCAAAATAGACAAAGCAACGCACACAGCGGCGTCAGCGCAGTTGCAACACACATGCAGCACCGTTGCCACCAACTGCATTCCGCTCCATAGCCCAACCTACTACGTCAGTGGCGGTTCTAAACAATGAAAGAAAAAATTCTAAATTAAAAAAAAAAATAGTAATAAATGTTTTTGTTTTTAATTTCAATCGGGTTTTTAAAATCTTTTTATATTAATTAATTTTAAAATTGTTTTATTTGCGTATTTATTTCGCAAAAATCGCCACTGTGCTTCATTTGGTTGCTGGTCTTCTATTTAAATCCACTTGGCTGCTTGAGCAGGTAATTCTTTGGTTCTTAAGCGCCTGTCTTTCTTTTCCACTTGCAATGCACCACTTGCCTTCCACTACACTTCCCAGCCCCCTCTCACGAAGAAGAGCACTGACGCAGTGAGGAGGCAATTTAGATTCTGCAAGTGTTTTGGCTTTTGCTTTTGCGGGCTCCCAAGAGTTTTTTGTTTTGTTGGTGTTTTTTCTGTTTTTTTTTACTTATCTTTTAAAACGCATGTTTGTGTCTTACCTGTGTGTCAGTCTGTCTGTTTGTCTGCCTGTGCCATGTGCGCTTGTATTTGTGTGTCCCATTCATTTATGTTGCTGTCACGTTATTAGTTCTGTGGTTTTCTTTTTTTCGAGTTTTCATTCTGGCGTTTATTTTAATAGCATTTGTCCGCTCTCTTTTAAAATACGATTTTTTGCTTATTTGAATTTTTCCGGTTTCGCAACATTGGGCAAAATATAAGCATTTAATTTATGAAATGTAAGATTTTTTGTAATTATTTGGCTTTAATTTTAAAGATACAAATTAAAATTAAAAATTATTGCGTTTTAAAAACAATTCTTGGAACTCCTTTTTCAGAAAATGAAAACGATAAAAAATATATTGGATTAAGTTTCGATATATGCTGCATATAAAGTATTCCAAATAATCATCAAGATTAGAATAAACCACCTCTCATAATTATAATCAATTATATGGCAAGTTATTCGATTTTTAAATTGAAAACCATTTAATACTTGAAATTAACATATTCGTATATTTTTTAAATTATTGAGTTATGTAGTTTTAACAAAAACGTTTTCATTTATATTTTTATTTTTCACATTTCTTGCTGCGAATTGGATTGACGATTGTCAGAATATTTTTTAATCATCGCAAGCTTTGAAATGATTTTTTTTCTCTTTGAGTTTCCAAAAATTTTGACGATCTTATTTTACTTGTTGAAATTTTGGTCCCAGTTCCGATATTCCGAAAAGGATTCTATTATCTATCCGCCACTGATAAATAAATACCATGACAAAATTCATTCAGTAATTAATTTTACATCAATGAGTTAAGCCCTCAGAAGTAGGATTCTTTTAAAACAGGTCTTTTTGAAATGTTAACTCCAATTGGACTGTTGTCAAAATAAACAATCCCATTAAACCGAGCTGTAAAGACATTCAAGTTCTAAAGTTAAAATTTTCATTTGATAGCTTCAAGCTCAGTATTTAGAAGGTTTGGCTCTTGAGCAGTGATCCTCTGTAATTGTTTTATACGTTTGAATGTTTTAACTATGAGTTTCTTTCATGACAATCTTAAAACTGTTTAAATTTTACCATATAAGGAAGTCGCGTAGTCGGCGACAAAAATTGTTAAGTGAATAAGTTCGTACGGCATTTTAAAGCAAACAATTTCATTACCACCAACACTTAAGTATGACTCGGTCGGTCGGTCTGTCGGTCTGTCATAAAATTAGTTGTAACTCTTTGTAGTTGTTTTGTAGCGTTGGGTTTGTTGTTTCCACTTTTGCTGCTGCCACTGATTAAAATGATTCATGCCTCCGTGACTTCAACATGGTTCGAACAAACAATTTCGACTCTCTGCGCTACGCTCCCTTTTTTTAACTGATAATTACTGGCTCCACCAGAATTATTTTTCTTTATTTATTTATGTTATTAATCATCATGTTTTAAGTATTTATTATTTCTTTTAATTGATAATTTCGTTTTGTACTTATTCTGCCTTGCTGTGCTCCCCTTACAGTGGCGCATTTCATACTCCTCGCCTTATCGCCAAAGAAAACAGAAAACAACAAAAACTACCAAGACTCACCATCGCAGTCGTTTCTATAATTTTTCCGCATTCGGTTTTCTTCGCTTTTCATCGTCGTCGTCTGTTTCGTTATTTTTATCAAAAGTCACCGCCGCCGTCCGTACGTCCGTTCGTCGTCGCGTTTATTAGTGAAAGAATCCGAAATTATTGGAATTGGAATTATGATGTGTGCCGACACAACTGAGGGCTTCGGACGGACGCACAGTGCCGCCGGGTGGCAGTGACACTCAAATGCCGGGCGTAAGCGGTAGCGGCAGCGGCGGATAACATTTTTTTCAATTTCGTTTCTCAACATTTTATTATTATTTCGTTTTCTTTTCTTTTTTTTTTCGAAAAATTGTGAATTCTTCTTGTTGCGTATTTTTAGCTGTGTGGGTTGTGGATTTTAAATTAAAGCGTTTGTATTATTTTTATTATTATTTTTTGTTTAATGCTTTGACGAAAGTCGAGTTGTCGGTTTGTTTAGAAAATGCAATAAATTTGCGAAATTTCGTTATGGCCTTTTATCGATGTGAATGAATGAGTGAGTGAGAGACTTTATCGGTTTTATTATTGATTCTATTTTTTTGTTGTCTACAATTCCTACAAATATGAGCAGCGCTCTAATCTTGTCGGTTTTTGGGTTTATTTGCTTTTTCGCCTGTTGATAATAATATTAAATTATTGTATAATATTTCTGCAAATTGTGTTTCGTGACACAAACGTACAATTTGCAATTTGCGAGAATTTCAATGACGACGCTTGTCGTTGTCGTTGTTGTTGTTCCGCCTCGCTTCAGTGCCAATTTAAAATCAAGACGCTTGAAAAGTGGAGGCGAAATCACGCAAAAATATTTGTTATTTGTTTTATTCAAATTTATGTCTAGAGGTAATTTTTCTAAATTATTATAACTTATAAAAGTGGGCGTTACAGGTTGGTGTGAATGTATGCTTTTTATTTCTTTTGAAAATAGATGGGAAGCAATGTTTACGGAATACCTTTCCTAATGAAGTTGTTTTATTTTTAAGTTTCGAATGAAACCAAAAATCAATTTTTTTAATTTTTTTTATTTTTATTTATTTATGCTTTGTACTTTGAACTTTATTTAATAATTTTTCCAATTTGAATCTAATAAATTTATTTATTTTCACCTTACAGATTATTTTTAACGACTTATCAGGTTTCTTGCCGCGCACTTGTAAATTAAAGAAATTAACAGAAAAGACAAACTCAGCTTCAATAACCACCATCAACAGCAGTAGCAGCAGCAGCAACAACAACATTAGCAATAGCAGCAACCAGAAGCAACAAGCAATATGTCTAGTGAAGAGGACAAACCGCCAGCACCGCCAGTGCGTCTCACGAGCAATCAGGGTGGTCGCGGTGTGGGCGGTGGTGGTGATGGGCCGCCAGTTGATATGCGACCGCTGCCAAAAGGTATTTTTATATATTCATTTTTTGTTTCCCATCAAATTTAAAACATTTTTCGCATTTCTGCAGAACCCGAGGACAGTGATCGCAAGAAAAAGACATTAAAGAACAAAATCAAAGGTTCGAAGCCCTCGCACAACGATTCCAAGCCCAACATTTCATATCCAACAAATTTCGAGCATACCGTACATGTCGGTTTCGATGCTGTCACTGGTGAATTTACGGTAAGCGTTTGTAAAATGTCCTATTGTTAAAATTGGTATTTCTTTTTTTAATACTTTGTGCATTTTGGCAATCAATATGAAAAATACGTTTTGCTTGCTTTTTACTTGGTTTGCTTATTCAATTTAGCTTCTTGCACGTGCTTCTTTCAAACATTTTTGAATTTGTATTAAGTAGTATTAGTTTAATGCTTTTAGTGTTGCATTTAGCGGGTATTTAAATTCAATTCGTTTCCACTTCAATTTGAGTATCCACGGACTGTTTCTCCTGTTACTTGCAAACACATTTTTTTTTAATATCCACTTTTTATAATATATTATACATATTAAAGTTAAAAAAATATCGTTTGTATACTTTTGAATTTTAATTAAATCAATCAGATTTTATTTTCTTTTCTCTGAAGCGTTTAAAACAAAATAGTTAGTTTTATTTTCTTTAAACAGATATATTAAATAATTTGTTATCTATCATTGGTTTTCTTTTTGGCTATAATATTATTATACTATAATTAATATAATATACAATATAAATTGCCCCTTTTGGTCTTTAGCAATTTTATTTTCTTATAATTATAAATTTAGTTTCTAATAAAATTACATTTTAACTTTGGCTCTACTTTGCTGTTATTTTATTAGAAATATGTTTATTTTAATAGAAATATGTTTAAGATAATTAGTTACTGGAACTTCCCGTTACTCCCCGTTTTTGACGTATCTGAGTTACGGGGCTCTTTTTTGGATAAATCATCGACAGTGACCCTACAAATTCAGGTACCAAATTTTTAGCTTTTTCGGCGCAATACTAAAATGAATTGAAATGAACGAATAATTTAACTTCATATCACAAATTGTGGGCGTCGCAGATTTTGTCAATCCTATTATTCGTTCCAGTGCATTCTTATGTATGATTTTTGAATTTGTATTACCGTATTTCCTAAATAGCACATCAAGTTCCTGAGCTATGGTGGTGGGAATTGATCCAACCTACTTCAAAATGTGGACTTAAGCTGATTTAATCACGCCCATTTTTGGTAAAGTTGTCGGCAGAGCCCATTTCAATTCGGATATACATATATGCTTCGGCGCGATATTCGCTAAACAAACGAATATATTCACTTAATTTCACTAATTGGGGCGTGGAAAATTTTATATAATATATATTTAGATCCGGTCCCTAAAAGCTATGCGTATGTATAATAATAATAAAATCGGATCAGCGGTACACGAGTTTATCCAGAACAACCGACAGACAGGCATACTTTGGATTATACATATATATTAGTAAGAAGTTTGATGATATGATAGTAGGTACATTTTCTATTTGTAGTTATTTGCTTAATTCAAAATACCAATTTCAATACAAAAATCTTTTAATTTATATAATAAATACACTGACAGATAAACTTAATAACATGGTTTACATTTATTTATATTTAAACCTGACATACAATCTTTAAACTCTTTCTATAAATCTTTACAATCTCCTTTTATTTACTCGATATAAAAAATATAGATTATTGTACTTATTTTCTATTATAAAAGTTAATTTAAATTTAATAAATTTTTTAAGTGTCCCTTGTTGCTTCCCTTTTTTCATATGATTTACTCCCGCTCGCCTTCACATTTTATTTTTGTGTATTAAACAAAAACAATAAACGAACAACCTAATACAGCAGCAACTGAAGGGAATTTTTGTCATATATATATTATTTCTGGTTTTTTCTTCTTTTCTTTTTTTGTTTCAAGCTGCCAATGAAAGTAAGTACGAGTCTTGCTTCATTCACAAGCGCCCCCGTGCGTACATTCGATCGTATATCAATTTCATACTTCATAAATAAATAACTATTTATAATTTTGTTTTGTTTAAAATTGTATAACTACCATTTATAAGCCAGAACTCAAGTTACAACCCTACTCTACTCTGCTCTACACTTTTAAAATACACTCCACAATTTTACTTCAGTGCCTTCCTTCACACCACCTTGCTTCAATTTAAGTGCATTTAGTGCTTGCACGCTTTTTCAAAAAGTAAAATTGTTTCTTATAATTTGGTCCGCTTTTTCTGAACCATTTTAATTTTTGTTAAATCGTTTTTGTTGCCACATTTGAGACTTTCCTCTTTATTTAAATCACTGCGTGCGTACATTGAAAATGCATTAAGGTAATTTTTATCATTCTAAGTTTAGTCAATATACAAGCTAAAATAAAATAGGTTGTAAATTAAATGCATTTTAAGTCAAGGGAAAAACGCGCGAATCAGAGTTTTGATTACTATTAAACAGAATAAAACATGGGTGCACTCAAAATTGTTATTGCTAAACTTAATTTAAGTTCATTTAAATATTTAAACTAAATTGAAATCAAATAAGTTATGCAACATATCGATGTGTTTATAGTTATACGCCATTAAATTTAGTTTTTCATCTACTCGTATTTAAACTGATTTTTTCTGAGTAAACCCAAAAATCATATTTTTCGAATTGGTTTTCATAATTTGATGTCCTTCATTGATTTATCCACAAATTTCACACATAGTGCGGAAATTTTTAACGAAACTTTGGTTTAGTGTTCAATTCAAATTTTAAATCCATTTAGAAAAAAAGACAAAGCTTTGCTAGCGTAGATCCCATCTCCGAACTATGCACCTTGCACCTGCTAAAGCCCAACTAATCGTATCTTGTCTTTTTTTCGTTTCACCTAATTTCAGGGTATGCCGGAGGCATGGGCGCGTTTGCTCATGAATTCAAACATCAGTAAACAGGAGCAAAAGAAGAATCCACAAGCGGTGCTGGACGTACTAAAATGGTTCGACAATACGACTAAACAGCGGCCAAGTTCCAAGTATATGACAAATGCTATAACAACGCATTCAGGTGAGTTGGAATTGAAATGTAAATTTATTGATTAATGTAAATTGAACATTAACTTTTACAAATAAATTAAAATTATTGCATATTGAAAAACTTATTTTAAAATGTATATGAATGTATCTTTGTACTATTATCTTTTAAAAGTTTATTACTAATTTCGAAATTCAATTTTACAGGCTCCTCGCTAAGTCGCGTCAGCAGCAGCAGTCCAAGCAGCACACCAACCGATTCGGAGCTGCACGCCTCGAACAGTGGCGGCAATTTAATTGGCGTCAATCTCAGCAGTTTGGGTTTGGGCAGTGGTACGAATGCAAACAGTAGCACACACATTGGCGGCCATGCCTCCAATCACCAGCATCATGCACATGCGCAGCAACAACAGCAACAGTCACACTCGACGCTATCGCAATCGCATTCGTATAATTTTGGAGGCAATACGGCTTCTTCCTCGTCACAGCATTCGTCCGCCAATGAGGATGATATTCTCGGCGCACCACAACCGCCACCACCACCGGTCGCATCACGTCCAGAACGTACGAAATCGATTTATACGCGCCCTATTGAGGAGCTGACACCACCTCCGCCACCGCCAGCGTCCACACCTACAACGCCACTGCACCAGCAGCAGCAGCAGCAGCAACAGCACCACAATAATGTCGCGCAGCCGCAGTACAAGACATCGGTTGTCGCTTCCAACACGACGACAACGTCGCCAGCGATGACTCTGCTCGACAAGAACAAAAACAACGCAAGTAAGACGAGTTTCTGTCAGCTAACTGAGTCATTCCATTTTGTTGCCAAATATTTTTACAATATTTTGAATCGATTTAGTTTGATTTTTTTAGAGTATCCAAAAACAAAAACAACAGCACTTAAATTTTAAATACATTTCAGTGATATATTTTCAAAATTTTATTTAAACAAGCTTTATTTGTGATTAACTAACATTTTTATTGATTCTAAACTGCTAAATATGATTATATTTAAAGAATTATAGGGAAAAACGATGTGTCCATTTATTCAAAATGAGATAATCTTGTAGTGTTGTAGGTCTGTGGCTACGAACTGCATTTGTCGTTTGGTAATTCATCGTTTTTCTCCATAGCCCTTAATTTTTAAATTTGTGCTTGATTTTTAATCGTATCCAAACAAGATTTTTAAAATTTGTCTTCCCTAGATTTTTTTTATTTTAATTTTTTTAAATATTTCGGATAGACGACAGAATACCAAATGCATTAATTAAAATGTGAATTAATTTAATTATGAGTTGTAATATATTAACTTTGAAAATTTCAATAAGAACGATTCGAAAAATATTCCCCTGGCTAAGTGGAATAACTCTAGCTAATTTTGTAGTTACTAACCTTACTAATTTAACAACTTGTTCTACTTACTTTACCAATTTACCAATTGCCTAACCAATCAAACAATCATTTAAAACGAATTACGAACCGCAGCAGCAGTCTCAAGTGTTGTTCCTGCGCCGCAGCCGCCGCCTGCAACAGGTGCAGCAGCAGCGGCCGTTACAGCAGCAGCTGCCGCAGCCGCTTCTACTTCTGCTTCCATTTGTACAGTACAGCAACAACAACAACAACAACCACAACCAACATTTGTACCAACTGAAATTACTAACATTTTTACTATAGACGACGATGACGACTTTAATACAAAGATAACAACAACAACATCAACTAACATTACAACAACTGCAACTACTAATCCTACTGCTAGTGCTCATTTGCAATTTATCGATTGTACTGCAGCAACTACAACTGCAACTACAACAACAACAATCACAACGACTAATCACGATTCTTCTGCTTCCTCCTTTTCATCGTTCCCATCGTTTCACGACGACTCTGCATCGGCATTGCCTCCGATTTATTGTCCCTCGGCGTCTTCCTCGTACATTGATGACTCCTCTGCATCGGTTGCGCTTGCGTTACCGCCGCCGCCTACGCCCACTACCACCACAATAACACCGGCCACGCCTATTGCCGATGTTGCTGTCCCGGCCTCTGCCCCGAACGTATGCACCGCCACAACAGATCTTTATGATGCCACTAATGCCGCCGCTGTCGCTACAAACAATCTCACTGCAGCAGCAGCGGCGCCTACACAGCCGCTGCCTTCGGCGACGGCAACGGCAGCAGCGCCACCTGTTACGACGACCGCGGCACAACAGCGTTCGGCCACCGCCAAAAAGAAGAAAATGTCGGATGAGGAAATACTCGAGAAGCTGCGCACGATTGTCTCAGTCGGCGATCCAAATCGCAAATACACAAAAATGGAGAAAATCGGTCAGGGCGCGTCAGGCACTGTTTACACGGCCATCGAATCCTCCACCGGCATGGAGGTGGCCATCAAACAGATGAACCTATCGCAGCAGCCCAAGAAGGAGCTAATCATCAATGAGATTCTTGTGATGCGAGAGAACAAGCATCCGAATGTCGTCAACTATTTGGACAGTTATCTGGTTTCCGAGGAGCTGTGGGTCGTCATGGAATATCTGCCCGGTGGCTCGCTTACGGATGTCGTCACCGAAACGTGCATGGATGAGGGTCAGATTGCGGCCGTTTGTCGCGAAGTGCTGCAGGCGCTGGAGTTCTTGCACAAGAATCAGGTCATTCATCGCGATATTAAGAGTGATAACATTCTGCTCGGTTTGGATGGTTCGGTGAAGCTCACCGATTTCGGGTTCTGTGCGCAAATCTCGCCGGAGCAGTCGAAACGCACAACAATGGTTGGAACACCGTACTGGATGGCACCAGAGGTCGTGACACGCAAGCAATACGGTCCAAAGGTATGTACTTGATATACAAGCAAATTACTAATGATTACTTTCCTAATTACTTAAAGTAATGATGAAGCGTTTCAGGGTTTACTTATTAACTAGCTTATAGTTTGTTTGTTTTGAAACTTGAATATTTAATTGAATATCACATTTTATTCGTACGCATAGGTTGATTTGTGGTCGCTCGGCATCATGGCTATCGAAATGGTCGAAGGTGAACCGCCGTACCTCAACGAAAATCCATTGAAAGCCTTGTACCTCATTGCCACCAATGGCAAACCGGAAATTAAAGAGAAGGAGAAATTATCGCCGATTTTTCAAGACTTTTTGGATCAGTGTCTGGAGGTGGAGGTCGATCGCAGAGCGGGCGCATTAGAATTGTTAAAGGTAAGAGCTACTGAAATCTTTTAACAATTAATAATTATAGAAAAAATAATTGAAATACCTTCTATTTCGAACACAGCATCCTTTCCTAAAACTGTCACGTCCATTAGCCAGTCTGACGCCTCTTATTATGGCCGCCAAGGAAGCGACTAAGGGAAACTGATTAAAAAAGCATTGATTCAAGATTAATTAACTAATTGAAAACGGTTAAATTTAACAATAAACAACAACAAAAACAATAACACATTACAACACTAACATACATACACACATAATACATATATATATATATATTATGTGTGTATACATACATACATATATAAATACAGTTATACATATATATGATTATTATTATTATTATATATTTAAACATTGATTAAGCAAAAGAAAGAGCGAGGCAAACAAGCACATTTAACACATTTAACATACATATATATGTATATATATTTATGCAAATATATAACTATAAAAATTAAACAAGCAAAAAATCATTGATTTCTTTAAGTAAACCAAACATGTTTAAATTTTGCAACAAAAAGAAAGAGAAAAAAGAGCGTGTGACTTTTTTTCTACTCTATGATTAATATTTGAAAACTGATTAACGAATTGAAATGTTGTAATGTTGTATGTATGAGTACTCCAAATGCGTTTACATTTAATTCAATTAAATTAACATTATCGAATGTATTGACGTTTGGCTCATTCTGACATTCTGTTGTGCACTTCTTGCGTTTTTATTTCATCTGTTTTGTTTTAATCTTTTTTCTTTTGTTTGAAGTCAATAAATCTGCATTTTAAATGCAATTTTTTTCAGCTGAATATTTGAGCGAAACATAATTTTAACATAGTTTTATATAAATATTAATTTAAAGTAAACTTAATAATAGTATTTTTAATCTATAGACTTTTATTAATGTAATTTTTACCATTTAACTGCGAAATTGTATGTTAAAGCGTAATCGACTAACTTGGCTTTATTCTTAGTTCAACACTTAATTGACAGCGCAGCGCGTATAGAATCGAAAGTTTTCGTCGGCGATGTAGATTATCGGTTTTATATGCCTTAAATATTTATTTTAGCTTTATTTGCTGCTTTTCCTTCTGCTTTTGTTTTAGTATTCAATGTACATTTAATAAGTCTTTGTAATGTTTTTGTTTTGACAAGAGAGCGCAGCACAAACGCGCTCCATTTCGACACATTTTAACGCATTTAATTACAAAACAAAAATATATTTTTTTATAACAATTAATTCGAAAAAGTACGAAATCGACGCGTTTGTGTGCTCTTTCCTTAAATTGAAGTGTTGATTTCGAACACAGTACAAATGGTTTTTAAATTCCAAAATATTCATCGATTTTTGAAACAAATGGAAAAAATATTTGTCATACCTTTTTTTGTACTGTTTTAGAAATCAAATATTTTAGTTTATTTTTTTATTATAATTGTTTAATATAAAATGCACTTCTTCAAAAGTGAGGCACATCGTATTCGTATATATATTATTTTATTTTCTAATTATATATAAATTTATAAAACAAAGTTAAAATTTTGCAAAATATATATTTTTCATATTTTCTTTTAAAAACTCGCCGTTGAAATTTTTTTTTTTATGCAAAAACTCGGTTCTTAAAAAATCTGTCCAGAGGAGCTTAAGTATTATTTAAATGTTGTGTCTGTGTCCGCGGAAATTAATACGAGGTTTGGGTAGTTTCCGAGTATTTTCACTTTCAATAAAAGAAAAGACGTTACTCAGTTTTCGTAATTAAAAAATCATTTTCATTTACTTAAAAGAACTGCAAATTTTAGTTATTTCAATTCAATACAAAGTAACTCAATAAGGCCAGCAATTTCGAGTGGTTCAATATGCAAAATGTAAACGCACGAAATTCGAAACAAAATCGATTAAGAAGCGCATTTCTAAATTAAAAAATATATTCAAAACGCGCTTTTGAAAATATAAAAACGAATTGAAGTGAAAGAGGCGAAACTTAGCGAATCTGTAGTGATACACAAAACACACACAGACACACATACACACATACAATACATATAGAACTAAAACACCAACCCACTAACAATTAGAATATGCATATAAACCTAGCAACTAATTTAGTACATAATTAGGATGTAAAATAGTATTTTTCCAATTACTAAAAAAGAAAAGAAAAATAATAAACAACCACAAAAAAACAACAAAAACAATTTAATTAGAAATGTGAGAAACTGAAAAGAAAGAAATAACAGTACATGTTAAATAAGTCGCCTTTTCTTAGCACAAGACTTTTCGTTTGTTTAGATTTTTACTCATTTCAAAATGTTAACAATCTATGTAAAATTATCGGAGGTGTACGAATACGTTATTCATTGCGTATATCGTTGCTAAAATACGTTATCAAAAACGTTATTTTGGATAACGTTATATTTCAAAAAACTAAAAAATAAAACGTTTTCGTTTGATTATTACCAGAGATTGTTGTTTTAACGCTACTTTTTGATAATAAGGCATTGCAAAAACGAATTTTTGTATTTATGTAATTCAGGCCAAAATTGCGATCTTAAATAATCAAAAGGAATTACTTATATATCTTACTTCTTATCAACGATATTAGTACGAAAACGTTATATTTTAAATATAATTTTTTCGTTTTTTGAAGAATAACGTTATCGATAACGTTTTTCTTTTTTCGGTTTTCGTTATCCGTTATTCCGTTATTGAATCGTAATGAATTCGTGCAACTCTAAAAATTAAAAAAAAATATATTTTGAAAAAATTTGGAAAATATTTCGATATTAATACAATTAAAATCGAGTTATGAGGTATTGAAAGTTGATCTGTTTTTTTTTTTTTTTTTTTAAATTCGTCCCATCAATGTTTGTTAAATTGATCAATTATTCAAAATGATGTTCCGATTAGAAATCCTGTGCTAAAAAAACTCGGCTTACATAATTTAAAAAGATTTATTAAAACTAAACAAAAACAAAATTATAAATAGAGAACAAAAATAGTAATTAAACAGAAATATGAAAGGAAATCATACCTTGTGCCTAACCAATCAATAAATTATTTAGTCGAACAATTGAGACAGTCGACAACGTTGAAAAAGAACGCATATTCAAATAGATTTAAAACACAGAAGCGTAAACGAAGGAAGTAACATTTGAGGAGGATCAGGACTTACAGCAGGCAGCGACGAGCTTCATACAAAAGAAAGAAAATAGAAAAAAATCAAGAGCGGAGTTTCCTTTGAATTATAATTTTCACGTGACTAAATTAAAAATTGATTAATCGACTTATGTGAGAAATTCAATTAAGAGCGTTTGTAAAGAGAACAAAAAAACAAAGAAAAACAAGAGAAATTTTTACACCGCGCTTTAAATCATTTTTGTATTGAGTTCCTAAATTTACCGACATTACAAGAACTTTTATTATAAAAGACTTCTTCGTTTATAAATTACAAAAACAAAACAAAAAGAATACAAATTAAACAAGCAAAAGATCAAGAACAAAAAGAAAATTAATTTAACTGACAAACAAATGCAACAAATATTTAAAACAACATCAACAATAAAAAAAAGAACAGAACAGAACAGAACGAATGTATTTAACAATAATTATAATACGAAAAAAAGAAGAAGAAAAATGCTATGATTATTATGGAGAAATTATTATTATAATTATATATATATATATATACTATATTATTAATTATGTATTAAAGTATAAATACAAAAATTAATACTATTTGATGAATGAAAAAGCAAATAAACATAACGACAAAAATTCTGAAAAAAAGTCTTTCTTTTATTTTTCTATGTACATGCCCCGCTTTGGCTAACAAGCGATATATACATCTGGGGAAGCATTTCTTCGTATGCTTAGTAGATATATCTAGATCGATGGTTCAGTTAGCGGTATAACTCATATACCACATGGCATCGCAAAGGGCTCCTAGCCTAACTGGGTCAGCCATTGTAAACTACAATTTTAACAAACAAATTAAAATCATCTTTATATAAAACTTAGCTGTGCCGAAGCTCAAATAACCTCCTCCATTTATAGTTACTAAAATATGTTCTTCCTGTAGCGCATATACGCTGCAAGATGAACGGACATCGTTAAGTCAGCTCAGAATTCGACGCTGATTATGGGCATTACAAGTGAAAGACATCTACCATCGAAGGGCATTATTAAAATACATTTTTAGCATCATGTCGAATAGATGTCGCGCGATACCATGGACATGGGTGCAACCAGGGTGCAATTTACCTCGAGTGGAGGGGAGGAAGCCAAGGAAATTTGTAAGAAAACAACAACAAAATCGAGCTAGAAATAAGGGTTTCACCTCCTAATTATGACAATGGTCGCTAAATTAATCTCTTAGGCCCATTACAATTATCACAAAAAAAGGGTTCGATTAAAAAAACTTACCACTATCCGGTATGAAAAATCTTTAAAGCCGGGGTCATAGAAGCAAGTTAATATGTTTCAAAGCTTTTAAAAAATGTCACTAAGTTGTTTGGAACCAGTATGATGCGTCAAAGTCATTTTTAACGACTGTTAATTACGCAACTACTCTAATAAAATAGTTGGTACTAATTTTCTGATTATAAGAGACTCTTGTCTGAAGAAAATGGCAACCTATCCGCGACTCTTTTTGAAATCTTTTTCGATTCGTATTTCAAATTATTTTCGAGTCTTTTTTGAGTCGTTTTTTGCTTTGTTAATGTATTTTTACTTTTTAAACGCAAGCGTGAATTATTTTCGAGTCTTTTTTAAGTTTTAAATCATCTAGATTGATCGAAGAAGACTCAGTAGAGTCATTTTTGTAAAAAATCCGCCAAATCTTCGTTTTTAAACGCACATTACTCTTTTATTTTCGTTTTAATTGTTTTCCAAAAAACATAAATAAAATATAAACAAATTTCCAAAACAAAAATATTTTTATCCTAAACAACACGGTTGGTGGCCCTTTTACTGCTTCGAGTAGCCCGTCTTCGTTTTGCGATTGAGGAACTTGTACAAATACAGAATGCGCTTCTGCAGATGCTTCCACTTCGTCGGACGCGCCACTGGATACTTTGTTTTGGACATAATCTTGCGTTTCCGCAGCAGCACTTGATACTCATTGCCAGAGACGCCGCGCAACCAAGATGGCACCGAATACAGAACCCGCGTCGGATGCAATTTATCGTTGCCCAGAATATCGATGTAGTCATTTTGCCCGAACAGTGCACGCTTCTCGGACCATGCATTCTTTGGTCGATATAGTGGCATGGGTAACATTTGGCCATTGTCCAAATGTGGCAGCAGACCGCTGGTGAAGATCTTTTCTTTGTAGCCGTAGCGACGAACAAGTGGACCGCGTGCACGTCGCTCAGCAAATGAAGCACCGCAACGTACTGCACCAATTGTGCTACATGCGGCCAGCAGTGACGGCTGTGCTAAAGCGCTGCGTGTAAGTGTAGTTGGGCCAGCAGCAGTGGTCAACATTTTGCGCAACGAATTCCCGAGCCAGGACATCTTTTTCTCTGATGTTTTCGTGTTTTCGGACGCGGCTAGTTAGATAATTTTAATTTTCATCAACACAAAATCTTACCATTCACAATAGATCGTAATCAGCTGGTTTTGTTGTGATTCGGCACAAATTAACTAACCCCCGGAGATGTTTTTACTTTTTTAATATAGATCGAACAATTTTTTGATTATTTTTTTTTTTAAAGTAATAGAAAATTATTGAAGGATTTTATTAAAACTGCTATAATCCTAAGGTTTTTTTTTTATCATGTAGTCACAATGATGAAATGTATGTATGACATAGATATATGAAATTAAATTAAATTTTAAATGAATCAGTTTAAACTGAATCTATGTAAAGGCCTTTTGTTAAATTTTGGAGGGTCTTGACCAGAAGCAAAAAACATCTTCCGGATGTTGAGCAGTTTCTTCTTAAACTGAGTGAAACGAAAAAAAATTTGCTTAAAAACTTATACAAAAAATTAGAAAAATTAAATGCAATCTCAGCTCTTGAGGTCGAAATTAATATCGCAATTTAAAAAAAATATTATTTGCCCTACAAAAATTAAAAATATTTAAGTAGGAATTCTCATAAAACCCCTTTTAAAAAAACAAATTTTAACTCTTTTTTTGTATAAACAATGTACATATTTTTATTATATATTTTAAAGTTATATTCCTGGATTAAAAAACAGGAATAACCAACCACAAATCTTTAATGCCAATAATAAATAATAGAATTAATAATAAAGAATCGACGTTGTGATAAAAAAAAATGCAAAATGGGTTAAAAAAAAAAATACCCAAAACAATTGAACTCTTCATTTAAGCTCTGCAAAAAGCTCTGCAGTTTGTCGGAAGTACTCTTGAATATGTTTAAGCATTAGCGCAGACACGCCCTTGGTGACATTGTGATTGAGCTGAATAGGATCCTGCACGACGATGACCTTGTTCAGTTGAAGACCTCCATCTTTGGCCATATCAGCGGTTTTTAAATATTCGGCATAACTAAAGAAAATCAATTTTGATAAAAAAAAACATTTATTTAAACTGTTGTAAAACTTACCGCTCTGGCAGTGCAGCTTCGATTTCTTTGATCGGCATGCGTTTGCCAAAATATGGACAAACGACATTGACAGCAAAATTGAAAGTGGCAAAGTACTCGAAAAAGGATTTCAGCAGGGCTCTGCACAACAGTTCGCTGGGCTCCACTTTTGCAATTTCGTAAGATTCCAAAGGCTTCTCGACGAAATTGGCAAACCAAGCTATAAAATAAAACAAACAATTTTATATTTAAGCCAAGTACTATTTTTTTAAAGAGTCTTCCTTACGTCCAACGTGCAAGACATCAACCACATTTTCTTGTAACTGCTCGATCGAAGGCAAATAGTTGTGAACCTGCAGATAGTAGATGACCATCAGGCAGATACTGTACGTGGAAATATGTTCGCTCAGCTTGGCACGTTCGTACCACTTCTTTAGGAAAAGACACATACGACGCGCTGTTGTCGAATAGAGTTCAAGAATTAATGTGAATCAAAATTAAAATAAATATAATATTTTACTTATCGGCTGCAGATCGAAAATATACTTCATCAGTTCGGTGTTGCAATAACCCAAACTATTTGAGAAACCAATGTCACATTCGATATTTGTGCTCCGGTGGCATACCTTCAAAATGGGCACACGTGCATTATCAATGACGACAAGACGCGACCAAGATTTTCGATTTTTATTGAAGCAGTCACGCACGAGATAGAGACTTTTAAGCGTCTGTTTTGATGCACGATTCTCAAAAGTGTTGAAGCTGTCACCTGAACGCGTACGACAGAGCAAAGCAACAATCAAATGTTTAAATTTAATATTTCATACAAATAATTATTGTGAATTTAAACAGAAAGAAATTGATAACGTTCGCATGTTTACCGATATCAACGAAAATATCCAAGTCCGAATTGCGTGTACCGATGCCAGTCATACGCGAACCAAACTTCCACAATTTGATGCTTCGGTCGGGAAATAGCGGCGTAACCAGCTCCATCAGCTCCTTCTCAATGTTGTCGTACAAGGGTATCTGCTTGAGCTTCTCGGCTATTTGTAAGTGTTCGTTAAAGAACTTTAGCAAATCGATACCGACGAGCGAATTGACCTCTGCATTTCGAAATATAACAAATTTATAATGACAAACATTAAACACAAAAAAATGCACATCTTACTTTTCGGCAGCTTGATCACGGCATTAGCCTTCTTTTCCTGTTCGATACGTCGTTTCTCTTTGCGCGCGTCATTTCGCGTCTTGTTCTTCGTTTGTTGATGTTTGTCCACAAGATGTGCGGCAGCCGCATTTGCTGTCTTGCCCAAATATAGCTTGCACAGGGCGCAATGGTAGGCGCGCTGAATGTCGGACAAATCACGCGTCGCCACAAGTTTTGTATTTTCCGTGGCGACAATTGGTTTCGGCCGTTGAGCCAGGAAACGCTCAATGGCTAGCACAATGTTCTCAAGCGTATTACAGAGATTCGGATCGATTTGGTTGTACGATTTGCTTAAGCTCTCCATTGAGTTGAGGAATAATTGCGCCTCAATCGTTAATGGATTTAACTGGTTGGTGGTAGTGACATTATAGTTTTTTTTATATATTTTTGTTTTGCCATTTTATTTCATACTTACGTAGTTTAATTCCGCTTCAGCTTGCGCCATTTCAAATTTGTTTAAGTTCAATTGCAACTGTGCGAAAGAAAATAATAAAATAAAAATTCCAAAAACAGCGTCACTCACAACAAAAAAACAACATTAATTCTTCGTAACAAAGTCAGGAATGTCCCGAATTTGAACTCTTCTGTAAAGTTTGGAAAAGAAGACGATGTGAGGAGTAGAGACGACTGTTTTAGTTTTAGCATCACTGGTCTGGAGACTTTTTACAAACTCTTCCAAGTTGAACCATACAACTGTTCGGTTGATGAACTTAGGAGACCCAGACAATTCTACCCCGGCAAATCCTTTAGTAACACCAGTTCAGATTCAACCAGAATGATACTTTTTATTTGCTTATGCTATTTTACGATCAATCCCAAATATATTAGGAGGAGTATTCGCATTAGTGCTGTCTATTGCTATTTTAGCTATTCTTCCTTTTTATCACTTAAGAAAATTCCGAGGAATTCAATTTTATCCTATTAACCAACTATTATTTTGAAGTATAGTTACAACAGTAATTTTATTAACATGAATTGGGGCCGACCCGAAGAAGACCCTTATGTAATTATTGGGCAAATTTTAACAGTAGTTTATTTTCTATACTATATAATTAACACCTTAATTGCCAATTGATGAGATAAATTATTAAATTAGTTAATGAGCTTAAATAAGCGTATGTTTTGAAAACATAAGATAGAAATATGGTTTCTATTAACTTTACCAATTTACTTAATTTTATTAATAATATAATAAATAATCATAAAATTTTTAGCCCAATAAAAAATTGTATAAAATTTAAAGAAAAAGGTAAAAACATTTTCAAGCTAAATACATTAACTTATCATAACGAAATCGAGGCAAAGTCCCACGAAACCAAATAAATATAAAAGAAATAAAAGTTAATTAAACATAAAACATTAAGGTAAAAACATCACAACCTAAAAAAAATATACAAAATAATTTACTTATAATAAAATTCTGGCATATTCAGCTAAGAAAATAAGAGCAAATCCCCCACTTCTATACTCTACATTAAATCCAGAAACTAATTCAGATTCTTCTTCAGCAAAATCAAAAGGAGTTCGACTAGTTTCCGCTAAAGAAATTCTAAATCAAACTAACCCTAACGGAAATAAGATTAATATAAATCATACATAACTTTGATAATTATAAAAACCTAAAACATTGTAATTACCAATTAAAAAAAAATGATAATAAAACTAAAGCCATTCTAACTTCATAAGAAATAGTTTGGAGCTGTTCGGTAGTGCACTGTGAAACGTTTGGCCGGCGAATGGTGAATACTCAATGCAGGGCTCAGTTAATAAGGTTATATCATACCAGCAGCTGATTTGTTTTTATTCATGTTGTCTAATTTTTAGATTGTCAAAATCAACCAATAGCAGCATTGTTTACATTTTTTGACAATTGATATTCTGTTACTCTAAACGAAATTCGTAGCCAGGAGAATACGGGTTCAAATGCCCCTGAAGATTCCCAATACAATTTTTGTTTACAAAATTCGTTTTTCATAGGCTTACATACAAATAACATAATTTTATAATATTTCATATCAGACTGGACCTTCGTTGAGTGTTGTTTCGAAGGAGACCGACGAAATTTACTGAAAATAAATGATTTAAACTTTGTTTGTATCACTGGGAACAGTCCCCCAGAAATAATTCTGGCTACGGTCTTGCTCTAAACTAGATTGTCAAAGTGACAATCTAAAATCGAAAACCACAAACAACATGCAGGTGTTTGTTGTAGAAATTTTGTTTTTGTAGTTATGCTATAACCTTCTTAAGTGAGCCCTGACTCAATGTAAAGAAAAAAATTGGGCAACACTGCTGGCAACCTCAAACTAAAGGTTCATTTTCATTCGTGTTCATCGTTTCAGAGCTCGTGAAAAGTTTTTGCGTTTACGGAAAATTCTGCTAAATTAAGTTTGGTTTTTTTATACGGTTGCGAAAAGCAGTTAAAAACTAGTGAAAAACGTTTAATGGATGTGGATATTGATGAAAATGTCGAAAGTGATTCGGGTGCTGATGAAAATATTCCGAAAATAATTTCTGAAGAGGTTCTCAGCGGTGGGGGTGCTGCATTGGGCAGTACAACTGCTGTTGCCGCAGAAGTCGTCAATGGCAATGAACAGGGCCCATCGCCGTTAAGTGGTGGAGGACCACCAGGCACAGATATAGAAATGGAAAATGTAGATAAGGATAAAGGAGAACCATGGTATGCGACTTTTTATATACATTTGTCTGTGATTTTTTTTTTAAATAAATTTATAGCGTGTGTAGATTACCATGTCAACATGAAAATATTGAAAATATTTATTTATGGAAAATAAATATTTAGTTTTGTTTTTTGTTACATAAAAAAGGCGTAGAATTCGAGTCTGTCGAACGTTTCTCTAACAAAAAATTTAATTAAATGTCGATAATTGGCTAAAAACACAATTGGAAAAAAATTAGATAGTCGGACTCCGGAGGTATATTAACCCCCTTCAATGTTAAGAGGTGTTACGAAAACTTCCTATCACATATTTCTCAAGAAATGAGAGATTTATGACCTCAATACCTCTCTTTTTACACCGCATTTGTCTAAATCCGCCGTAGCATTCTTAATTTTCAACCCATTTTTCATTTCTCAACTTTGAAGCGAGACCGACCGGTGTTTTTTTTATGCACCACTCAGTGGTGTATATTGGTTTTGGTCCAATGTTTGTAGCGTAGAGAAATAGTCAAGATAGACATATATATATATATATATATATATATATATATATATATATATATATATATATATATATATATATATATATATATATATATATATATATATATATATATATATATATATATATATATATATATATATATATATATTTTTTTTTGTTCGAGTTCATCGATTATTGGCTTTTCTGCTGCGCGTTTCTTGACCCTGCTCACCACCCAACACTGTTAAAGTCCAGGAAGACCCAGCTGAATACATTTGCTCACAACTTTGGAGTTGATGTAGTTCTACAGCTGGCGCCTTTTATTAACTTATTTAAAGTCAATGCAGAGATCGCGCTTTCGTCTCTCAGAAACTTTATTGTAGTTGATGAAAAGTCATGCCAAACATTTGGTCATATAAAATATTAGATTCCATATGAATATGAAATAAGAAATGAAAAAAGTGTTGACTAGGACTATAATGCCTTGAACATTTTAATATTTAAACAACAGAGAATAATAAGTGGTTAATAAATTTTTTACATTTTACGTTAATTTGGATATTTTAATATCAGACCCTTTAATTTTGTTTTGTATAGAAAAAAAAAAAAAAAATGACAATGATATTTTTTTAACTTTTACGAAACTTTAATGAAGCATATTTTAAAACTGCGAACTAAATATGTTTACCAAAATATTAAACATTTTCAATTCATTTCTTTGCTAAACAAAATGTTTAGTTTGATGTTTCTGTTGTCTGTTGATCTAACGACTGCAACGATGCACATATTGTAAAATATGCATTAATCTGCACCAACGACGGAATGCTATTTTATAGGAATTGCATTTGCATGCAATTCCTTTCTCTACTTATATTTAAAGCTCCGAATTTTTATCGTCGGACTCGCGTTTATGTAGTGTTGCCACGTCATCGTAATTTTGATAAAATGTTTATATTTTCTATCTGCAGGAGCCAAGGTAACTTTCATGGCAAACCACCGCCATTCAATGTCCCGCCTACGACATTTCGCGGACGCGGAGGGCACATAAATCCATTTACATCACGTATCGTTGGTGGTGGTGTTACAAATTCACCTGGAAATTTTCCAGGTGCTCCCGGAGGTGGTGGTACTCTAAACATGCCACCACCAAACATAACCAACGGACCACCACCGCAACTCGAACTCTGGGTTGAGACAAAGACCGACGAAGGCAAATCGTATTTCTATCATGCGCTCACACGCGAAACCACCTGGAATCGCCCAGAGGGGCCCAATGTCAAGGTCATGACTCAGTCTGAAATCGAAGAAATGAACAAGAAACAACAGCAGGTTTCTGCTGCCGCTGCTGAAACAAAATCAGCGACTGCAGATGGTGGCAACGAAAGCAGCGATGAAGCAAAAGAAAATCTTCCCGCTGCAGCGGACACCAATCAACCTCCACCGAATATGCTCTCGCAGCCGCCGCCCACTTCTATTGCGCCACAACAAACACCAACACTCACACAACCACCGCCGAATATGAGCAGCGGACCACCGGCGCTAACGCAACAGCCACCGCCGGGTATGCACCAACAACCGCCGCCAGGATTCTTTCCTCCTGGTGGCATGCATCCGCCACCCAATTTTGCGACGCAACCACCTTTTGGCATGCCGCCTCCAGGTAAGATTTTGTTAATATTTTGTTTTCTAATTAAAAAATAAACAAAAATTAAGTATTGTACAAATAAGTAAATTAATGAATTTAACAATCTAGGTTATGGCGGTTTTCCCGGTGGTCCCGCCGGCGCACCTTGGGGCATGCCCTGGCAACAACAAGCAGCCGCACAGGCTCAAGTGCAGCAGCACATTCAACAACAACAACAACAGCAACAGGCGGCGCACGACAAGCCCGCCAAAAATCTAATCATCAAACCGGGCGTCATCGATCCTGCCGTAATCGCAAGGGCTGCCGAATGGTCCGAGCATCGTGCACCCGACGGCCGACCATATTACTATCATGCGGCACGCGGCGAAAGTGTCTGGGAGAAACCACAAGCCTTGCGCGACATGGAAGCGGCACGCATGGCTGCGCATTCAGGCGCCACTCCTCAACAGGCTGTCGCCGCAGCGGCACCGCCGCCTGGTGGCATGCCACCGCATTTAATGCCACCAGGTGCCGGCATGCACCAATTGCATCAGATGCCACCCGGCGCCGCAGGGGGTTTTGATCCCACTGCTGCTGCCATGGCGTATAATGCCGCTGCGGCTGCTGCTGCAGCCGCCGCTGCTGCACTCAAAGTCAACAGTGCTGGAGGAGAATCGAAAGCTGCACAAGCTGCCGCCCTGGAAAAAGAATCACGACAACGTGCAGCCGAAGAAAAACGTCGTCGTCAGGAGGAAGAGCAGCGCAAATCTGTTGCAGCCGCAGCCGCTGCTGCTGCTGCCGCAAAACCCGTAGACAAGTCGCGTCCCATATCGAGCACCCCTATTGCTGGCACTCCCTGGTGCGTGGTTTGGACTGGCGATGCTCGCGTATTCTTCTACAATCCCTCAACACGTACATCGGTCTGGGAGCGCCCAGACGATTTACTCGATCGTGAGGATGTAGATAAGGCTGTTGGAAATCCGCCAGAACAGCTGAAGAGCGTCGTGCAGGCAAATTCGACTGCCGCTGCTGCTGCGGCCGCTAATGCTGAAAAAGAGGAAAAATCCGCTGCGGCCGAAACAGAAAAATCTAAACAAGCCGGCTCTAGTTCGTTGTATAGCTCTGCTTCCATGCAGGAGGATGACGACGGAGTCATAAAGATACGTACCGAGTCCGAGTCAAGTGTAGAGGAGGTGCCCACAAAGAAGTTGCGCATAAGTGAGTTCAAAAAATATTTTAAACAAAGAAAAAATAACAGAAAATAATGTTTATTTTTTTATTTTTAGCCAAAAGTACAAAGAAATCGGACGCAAACGAAGCTGCTGCCGAAGCAGAAGCTCGTGCCGCAAAAGAACGTGCTCTTGTGCCGCTGGAAACTCGTGTCACGCAATTTAAAGAGATGTTGCGCGAGAAAGACGTGCGTACAGTCCTAATATAAATTTATTGTTCTATGAATATGTTAATGAATTATTTAAATTTTCTGGATTTTAGGTTTCTGCTTTCAGCACTTGGGAAAAGGAGCTACATAAGATAGTTTTTGATCCGCGCTATTTGCTGTTAACTTCAAAGGAGCGCAAGCAAGTATTTGAGAAGTATGTCAAGGATCGCGCCGAAGAGGAACGCAAGGAAAAACGCAATAAAATGCGTCAAAAACGCGATGATTTCCGTAAACTGATGGAGGATGCCAAGCTGCATGGAAAGTGAGTTTCAAAAATAATCAATTAACCACATTTGTCACAAAAACTTAAAGTTTTATAAGAACTTAAAAAAAAACTTCAAACTTGAGATCTTTAAACTTTCAAATAGTCAAAGCGTTAAGAACATTATTTGCTTTGGGATTTCTTTTATCTTCTGATATTACCGCAAAACGTAAAATTCCATTAATAAAGAACAAAACTATATTAACCTCTAACTAAATAAACATTTTGTCATTCTAGATCATCCTTCAGCGACTTTTGCCAGCGTTCCGGTAAGGACGATCGCTTCAAAGCAATCGAAAAGGTTCGCGAACGCGAAAGTCTCTTTAACGAGTACATTGTCGATGTGCGTCGTCGCGAAAAAGACGAAAAAATACAGAAAAAAGAACAGGTACGACTAAACCACCATATCGAAATATTCGCATGTGACGCGAAGTTGCTGCTCTTCATACAGCGGCGGCGGCGCAATATAAGCGAATATATATGCAAAAAACTAATAATTTACGTATTGCATTTTTTTAAACAAAAAAATGTGTATTTTATATAAACAAAAAAAACATTTTATATATTATTATTAGCTTTCAATCTAATTTGTTTATTTATATATATATTTACAAAACAACAAAAACAATTTTATATTTAAATTTTTCTCACTCTTCAAAATCTCCAAAATATATTCCACGCGCGAATTAATAACAACAACAAACAAAAAAAAAATAGATTGTTCTCAAAACACATTTGTTGTATGTACGGCACTCAGCCGCATTTTTTGGCTAAAAAGAGTATTTTCTGCACCTACCAAATTTATGGATTTTGAATTGAATTTTAAAATGAGCAGCAAAAGAACGTAACGTCCGTCGCCTTCATCAAATCCCAAAAACAAAAAATTAAACACTACACTTTTGACTTGACCAACCAAACAACCAACCAACAACATTGACAACGTCTGCGTCGTCATCTGCGCTGCGGCACCCCATTTGAAGCAGTCCAGTCTTCCAGTTCACTTGGCTTGACTACTCCGACTCGACTCGTTTTAACTTAATTCTCTTTCCCGAGCGTTATGCGATCGTGTGGTGAGTTATTAATACAAAAAAAACCAAAAAAAAAAATCAGATGAACGTTGACAAATATTTTACAAATCAAAATCTACCCACTCAACCTACGTAAAAATGCCTCTTTGATGCCTAATCGTTGGTGCATTTACCCTCCTCCCACCCGCTAGGAATGGATGCGAATAGATGCTTTGCCGAAGTGTGAATAGACAGGATGAATGGAAGTGGAGAGGATAATGAGGATGATGAGATGCAGCAGGAGGATCATCCACAGCAACTTGTTTTAATTACGGGGCTAGACTAACCACTTCGCACGTGCTTCTTCTGCTGTCCCGCTGAGATTTGAGAAAGCAAACAGTATGAATAAAAATATAACAATTTTACAATTTTGTTTACAGCGCAACATTCGAGTTTTGTCTTTTTGAACTTGATTTCAAATCAATTCTAAATATTTGAAGAACCATTCTCAAATGGGTTAATGATGTTTCATTTAAAAGAAATGCAACAGAACGGTATTTGAGATTCCATTTGTCTTATTGTTAAGATTTTCAACCATGGTTTGAAATTTGTTTTCGTTGCGGAATTTTATTTAAATTAATTACAAAATTATAGAATCGACACAAGGAAAAAATTTTTGCATGTATTTAATGTAAAAATTAACTCAAAACATTAAATGGGACATCTTTGTTTGTTTTTCAAACATGTAACTGGAGTTAAAAAAAAACACAAATATTTACTTTCAATAATTTTTAAAATATTCGTTTCTTCCTTTTTTATTTGTTAGATTCATTTGAAAAGTTAAGTCACATCCTGCTCTCAAATATTTAATATTGATTTTGAAACTCAAAAAGACAACTTGAACAACAACAACATGTCTGTCCGTCAGTCTGCATACACTGAGAAAACCCCACTGCCTACAATATATATTTTTTTTATATATGTAAATTGTTATTTTTAAATTTATACCATATACATAAATAAGTGATTTACACAACTGGCTTGGGACAATGAAGAGAAAGCAGATCCTGAGCCAATGATGCCTTTATTTAGAAACAAACAAATAAAATAATCTTTTTCAGCATTACTCTTTACTATTTACTATTGAATACTAGTTTTGATTACATTTTAATGTCGCAAGTATTCATACAAAATCAAGTATTTTTTTGAAACTAACCACATGACGTTTCTTTTTCAGCACCAGCGAATGTAATTAGTTTGTAAGCTATTTATGCATTTCTTTAAATTCTCTTACTAAGGTAGTTTTTAAGCGACGACCCCTCTCGTCAGCCCATTTTTTAGTATTTAAGGAGAAACGACAATCATTACTTGTGATCTTGCTAAATAGATTTTTTTTCTTTTCTCTCTCCCTCTCTCTCTCACCACCCGCATAATTGCGCGCGTGCGGGTCAATGTGTCATGCCTCCTCCATTCTATAGATACGCAAAGATTTCATTGAGATGCTGCGGGAGCGCTCCGACATGGACCGCCATACGCGTTGGCATGACATCAAAAAGAAGTTTGATTCGGATGCACGTTATCGTGCGGTCGAGAGTTCCATGTATCGCGAGGAGTATTTCCAGGACTATATGCGCATAATGAAGGATGAGAAGCGTAAGCAGCGCGAGGCCAAGGATCGTGAGCGCGAGCGAGAACGTGAACGTGAAAAGGAGAAGGAACGCGAACGTAAGAAAAATCGTGGTCGTGATCGTAGCCGTAGCAAGGATCGCGGTGATCGTAGTGAACGAGACAAAGATCGCAAGGATAAGGACAGGGAGTCGACAAAGGATAAAGACAAGGAGAAGGAGAAGAATAAGGATAAGGATAAAGACAAGGAAAAAGATAAGGATAAGTTAGATAAAGATAAGAATGGCAGTAGCAGCGATAAAAGGAAACAAGAGGATTCGGTGAGTTGGAAATAAAGAAATTATAACAAAATAATAGAAAAATTTTGAATTTGAAATTTAGTTTTTAATTTTCAAATAAGTTTTACAATAAAGTTTATATTTTGGAAAACAAAAATATTAACTCGAGTATTCTATTTGCAATACAGGACGAAGGTGAACATCACGACGATGAAGGTGATGATGAAAAAGCACGTAATTCGCATGCGGACAGCGATGCCGAAGACGATGAAGTCGAACGTATACAAAAGGAACGCGACCGTCAGATGCGCGCCGAGCAGAGCATACGTGAACGTGAGAAGGAAGTCCAGCGCACTCTTGCCGGACATTTGCGCGATCGCGACAAGGAGCGTGAGCACCACAAGCGCGACGAGGCAATTGGTCATTTTAATGCGCTGCTCACAGATTTGGTACGTAATCCGGATTTGACGTGGAAAGAGGTGAAGCGACAACTGCGAAAGGATCATCGATGGGAGTTGATTGATTCGCTCGATCGCGACGATCGTGAGAAGTGAGTTATTCAGTTTGTCTTTATTGTTTTCAATTTTACAAACTACTTTTAATTTACATTCTATTTAGTAATAAATTAAATGTGATTTAAATACAATTTTAGTTAAATGTTTATTTGTTAAAATTTGATTTACAATTTTATTTTTAGGATCTTTAATGAACATATTGATGCGCTAATGAAGAAGAAACGCGAAAAATTCCGCGAAATGCTCGACGAAATCGGAACACTTGAGTTGACGAGTTCATGGAAAGACATCAAGAAGCAGGTCAAAGAGGATCCGCGCTATCTGAAATACAACAATTCGGATAAGTGTGAGCGCGAATTCCGCGACTACATTAAAGATAAGACGATAAATGCAAAGACGGCACTGCGCGAATTGCTGCAGGAGTGCAAGTTAATCACACACAAGAGCAGCGAGTTGGTTAGCGAAAATCCAAATCATTTAAAGGAGATACAGGACATTCTGAAAAATGACAAGCGGTAAGCAACGTTTATACAATATAATTTTAGATATTTGTGCTATGAATTAAAATTCAAAAGTCCACTTATCGATTGTGTGTAAAAGTTAATAATATTTCTAATAACTGTTTGTTTCTTTTCATTCAAATAGCTATTTGGTGTTGGACCACATGACCGAGGAGCGCACCACCATAGTTATCAACTATCTGGAGGAGCTGCACAAGCGGGGTCCACCACCACCGCCCACTGCATCCGAGTCGACGCGTAGAAATAAATAATTTGTAACTGCTTAGCGCTTTAATTAGACGCCGTTTTTAATTTAATAATAATTTTATTGTTCATTGAAATCTATGTCTCTAAAATAGATAACAATACAGTTCGAATCGAATCGATCCGAACATTCGAACTGCATGCGTATGTAAATGCGTCGGCGTCGCGTAGTATGTCGCCTCTTAGGTTTCGCTGTATCCGACCGCAAGCATAGGATTTTAAATATATTGAAATTATGTACATTCGGCTTTGATGCAATGCTAAATGCCCTTTTTATAATTTTTAAACTAACCACATTTCACAAATGTATTTGAAACTGCATTCAATAAAAATTCAAATAACATCTACAATTTTTAACTTATTTACATATTTATATAATATATATATTTGATGTATTTGTATTTTATATTTGTTTCGTATTAGGTTATTGACATTTTCCTGAGAATATTGATAATTTATTTTTTAGATTAATTTTCCAAGATTTGTATTGTTTTGGTTTATTTTTCGTAATTTTTTTTTACCGGAAGTTTGAAGTTAGTCAAGGATTTCTGTGCTCACTCCACAAAAAGCAAACATACCAAACGTGACGGGAATTCCAATTTGTAGCTAAAATTTAAACTAAAAAGTTAAAAATTGATGTGTCAAACAATTTGACAGCTCAAAAGTGGAATTAATTTCTCGATAAACTGAAGCCTCATTTTTATATTTTCTATTCGATAATTTTTTTTTATTTTTAATTTGTTTGATAATTTACTCAATTATCGCTCCCGCTAACTAAATACTTTGGGGAGGGGGCGTTGGGTACGTTGATCAAATAAAGAAGGCATCTAAGGAAGCAGTAAGGCCAGGAGTAGGCGATTAAAATCAATTCAAGATGCTTGGTGGCGCTTGTCGCGTCGCGCACCATGCAAACAATACAAAAAGTAAACAATTTGGCGACTTTGTTTGGCTGAAATTTTGATGTTTATCGAATTCAATTAAAACTGTCGACAAATATTTTGAATTATTAATTGAGCGTTAATTACGAGTTAAAGTTGACAGGAGACCAAAGAATATACAAATTTGAAGGGCAAGTGAGCTGTCGCGATTTTCTATTGTTGGAAAGTTGAAAAATAGATTGCCTAACACAAATGCCTTTCGTTGGCACATCGCTGCCTGGAGCAGCTCATTTTTGAAAAAAATGAATAAATATTTAAAGAATATGAAAAAAAAAAAAAAAAAATATATATATATATATATATATATATATATATATATATATATATATATATATATATATATATATATATATATATATATATATATATATATACTTTATCTTTTGTTCTTTAAAAAGTCTGGACTTTTATAGTTGAAGCACCTGATAAATTAGAGTATTCAACCTATTAGAATCATTTTAATCGAAGAGGACATGACTAGAGTTATACAGTGAGCGAAGTTGAATATAAGCAACGAACCAACATATTTAAACCAATAAAGCTCGCGAACTCGATGAGCTACGATGCTAAAATTTGCTGTTGCCTCACACACAAACGTGGAAGTGATTATAGCTGAATTATTACTGAGTTCTGCGTACTGCTTAATGATAAAATGTTGTGTGAGGGTGTCAAGTGACCTACGGTCCCTGTTCATATACGGTTTCAGAACTCACTAAACTGTTTGGTAAAACCAAATTCGAATAAACGGTTACGACAGGCTCAAAAAAAAGTATTTTCGAATGCTTGCTAAAAGTAGAAAATGTAAATTCGCATTTAAAATGCACATCACACACGCCCAAATAGAAACATATTTACAAAAACAAAAACAAACAAAAAGCAAAACGCAAAACGAAGACGAAGATGAAAATCACTTTTAAATCGAATTCATATTTTAAACTAGCGTCAAGCTTCGGTTTGATTTTGTTTGTTTAGGACCATAAAAAGAAGACAGAAGTAGAAAACGTGACATCGGCGAACAAGGGCAAACGAGGGTGAAAGTGCTGGCAGCAAATTTTTTATTTTTAATTTTTAAATCTATAAATTTTGATAATATTGTATTTTAAATTAAATTTGTAAAACTTTGACGATAAAGTAAAACACTTTATTTATTTAAACTATAATAAATTGTTAATTAACTTGATGTGGTTGAAATACTTTCGAAATGGTTTTTCGTAAGTTCCTTTAAAGCGAATTTTTGCACATGTGCATACTATGCAGCTGTGCCTGTGTGTGTGTGTGTGTGTGTGTCCAATATATATATAGGCACACAAACGCGGGAGCATTCAACAAGTTGGCGTGACGTACGCAGATGTTTTTAAATTTATTTCGTTTGCCTTAAATTTAATTAATCACAATTATGTTGCTTTATGTCGGCACGAATACGCGGTCCCATTGGCCGCCATATTGAAACCGGAAATGCTTGTCGCTTTTGTGATACAAACTTTAAATATTTTTTTTGAGTATTTATATTTACCCAACAAAAGCATTTTTAGTTAGCTGCTGAAAATCCGACAAGTCTTAAAATACCAAATCAATTTAACAACAAAAATAAAAACAACGAGTAAGAGAATTTTGTATTTTCGGCTAGGCCTAAACTTAATTACCCTTAGCTATTTGACACATACATTTGTACCACAAATATGAGACAGACAGAAGAACACACTTAATATACCCTACGGTAAGTGCTTAAGCGTGAGATAGGGTATATATGCAGTTATAAGCAAAACTAGTACAATAATTCATGTTAAGTATTTGGAATAAATAAAATTTAACATAAATTTGCGTATGTAAGTTTGGGAAACGCTTCTTAAAATGTTAAGAACCATTTTGTTTCCAAACGCATTTACAATATGTTTTCGCAATTGCTAGCTGAGTTGAAAAATGGCTTAATCCTTGTGACAGCCGATTGTTGAAATGATTTATTTCACTGGAGCTTATTTCATTTTTCGTTTGGGGGTTATTTCAAAGCGCGACAAGAACAATTCATTTCTCATTTAAAACCAAAACTTATTTACCAAAAATAAATGAAATGAGAAGCCAGATCTGCCGGCAGTGGACGCTTACCTTGTTCAGTGCGTATTTTCCAATTGTTATTGTTTTCCAAATAAAACACGTCAGTTGAGTTAGTTTTGAAGTTAGTGTGTGTGTGTATTTTTACTAATTTTTTTATTATTTTTTACTTTATTTTTGGATTAAATGTAACTATTAAATATTACTTTACAATATGTTGTATATTTACATTGATTACTTTGTGCTAGTTAAAAATAATTGAAACATGTTCATTTCTAGTGAAATCTGCAAGTTTTTTGATTTTATGTCTTGTAAGTGTATTGTTTTATTTTCTCCATTTATGTATGTATGATGTATGTATGTATAGAATTTTTCCAAATAATTTTAGGCAAATTTTTTTTTTTTTGAAATACATATTTGCATTTTATGCTTATTTCTGGAAACGATTTTGCTGCTGAATTTAGATGAAGATTAAGTCCTTTACTTACGCATAAGAAACAATTGATTTTAAGAACATCGAAAAGCAAACGAACGATCAGAAATGCAAACCGTCCAAGTCGAGTCCAAATAATCCCAGCCCAAGATTATTTAAATCGATTAAATGTTTGCATATAAATTATTCTTTTACAATAAATATACAATGTATTTAAACAATATACATATTAATGCATATATATACTCGTAAGTGTGTATGTCTGTATGAATGATTTTGAAATTTAGGTTATGTTCAAATGCAAAACCAATTATCAATTAATTGAACAATTTATAAATTAAATATTAATAAATCTAAATAATTGAAAGTGTTCAGGCAACGATTTTATTTAACTTCCGGTTTTGATTTACTCCACGGGATAAGCTGAAAAGAAATTTAAGAACCCTTTTATAATTTCGAATATTTAAAAATAACAAAGTTATCCTTATATATAAAAGATAGTAGCGCTCCTCACTTTGTTCATTAAAATGTGGCACCATCTGACAATACAATATAAAAACGTTCTGTCAGTTGGCTTTAACATCACTTTCTTTATCATTTTGCCACATATACTCGTAAAACCGAAACATAAAATTGTTTTAATAGTCCAATTGGTCCAACTGGTGTAGGGTTTTAAGCTCTTATCCCATTGCACCAAAGTCTTATATCTCCAAACTTCTTTCAAAATGACACAACGTTAAAAGTGAAAAACTGTTTTTGAGCTTATGAAATTTTGTTGGATAGAAACATGAAAGAGTTCTTAGAAATGCTAAAAGAATTTCGTATAGGTTTAATTATAGAAGTTTATCTTAATAATAAAGTAGAAAACAAATTTTTTTTTCTGAGTTATGCTTTTCTTCACAAGATGTTCAGCACTTTTAATGGACAAAATAGTGATTGGATTACCGAAATTAAATCGTTTCATTCTTTAAATATGGTATAACTCAAAATGTAACTGTCTATCATAATTTACCAATCGGCTTATCAAAAGAGGCGTAACTGCTTCTTGGGAGGAATTTAAAACAAATATAAAAACTGGCCTTTGTTTGGGGGTTGAACTGTTTTTTTTTGAACTACAGTCGTGTCTGGATATAGGGAACTAATTATTGCAAGCACTGTTCACTATATCCGGGTTGTTCACTCTTTCAAGGTCGACATTTGTTGTTCTTGCGCTTAGAAATAGACTTTTGGACCGCTTTTTCAAGTATATTTCGCAGTGCCAGCATCATCAGTCAAGTTTTTTGTGCTTTTTATTGCTTTCTGCTTAAAGTTGCTTTCAAAATTTGATTCACTAGCCTCCAAATAGTTAAACAAATTTTGAAAAGCATTTCGATTGTTCACTATTAAGAGTACTCCATGTAAAAATTGAGGTGTTCACTATATCGAGGTGTACACTATACCCAGACACGACTGTATGAGTTTATCTCGAAAATTCTTTTTTTTAAGTTATGCCCAGTCGAAGTCTCAGATATCAAATTTGTCTAATTCCTCCCTTACCTAATAGTTATTATTAGAGAATATAATTCAATTTGTTTTTAATAGCATTCGAATAAATAGAGCATGTGATATTAATTTGTTTCTTTTATTTAAAGGGGCTCTTTAAGACTCCTTCACTTTTGACAGAAACATCGATTTTCATTTACCGCCGTCATTTTTCATATTTAGAGTGCAAGAGTAAGAAGAAAAAGAAAAAGAAAAAGAAGAGGAGGAAAAAAGAAAACCCAAGCGAAAAAGGTTAAGCAGCACTCGAAAGTCGACAATTGTGCAAATCCTTCTTTTAGAACTCTCGACTGAGAAATATTTGCCTGAAGGCTTGCTATTTCGTGTTTATTTGCGCATTGTTACGTGTTTTTGCATGAGCAAATAAGGAGCCACACACACACGACACACACTCACACACTCACACACTCGCACACTCGCACACACATAGAGAACACTTACCCGGCAAAGCATTCGCCTCACGTTTGCCGCGCATGCCCATAAAACCGCTTGGCGTACGCTTGCCATTCGAGCCGAAGAGCAATGACGGCAGCATATTCACAAAATACCGCTGCTGTGGTTGCCGTCCGCCCGATGTCAGTTCTGTGCTCCAATCATCAACGCCGCCGTCGTCATCGCTCAATGCCGCTGCTACCGGCGATAACGACACAGACGCCTTCTTACCGCGCACCGCCACAAACTTGTTGCTGAAGTCCACGAAGCGCTGGTTTTTACCGCCGCCACGCGCATTGTTAAAAGACTTTTTAAAAAAATTATAAATAAATCTCTGGAAAATGTTATTTTTTCAAAACTTTCATTTTGCCAATTTGTGTTTTCCTCTTTAAAGCATTTACACTTACGTCCGAGCTCGGCGATCGCTTGAATGCCTGATGCGAGACGTCCTTTTTGCCGCGCACCCCTATAAATGCATTCGAGGGTCCGCGCTTTTCGGCCACGCCCACGCCCATCTCACCGTCATCGTAGTCATAGTAATTACCGGCTGACGGACGCTTGCCACGCATTCCCGTGAATCCGGTCGGCGCACGTTTAGCGATTTCATTTTGTGCCACCGTCGATGCAGCCAGACGATCAATAAAGTTCTTTAGCATATTCTCGCGCAAATGCTGCTCCTCCAGTTCTTGCATAAAGTCATCGAGTCGACTGAAGTCGGCGTTGCCGCTGCCGTACTTTTTGCCACGCACGCCGTAGAATGCGGTTGGCGCCTTCTTAAAGCGTCTGCCATTTGGCTTGCCATAGATCATCTCATCGATGTCGTCCTCATCGTCGTCATCATCGTTGCGATAAAGATCGTTCTCGCCCCAGCCTAAGTCGTTACTGTCGTTGATTTCGAATTTCTTTTTGCCACGCATTCCTGTGAAGCCGCTCGGTGCTCGTTTTACGATATTAGATGCTTTCAATTCACTGTTTAATGAAACGCTCAATTGTGTGTAAGGACATAATTCAAAGGAACATTTTCGCATTTAGTGAATATTTTATAAAGATTTATATTTCGATTTTCGAATGAATATACTAAATTAAAAAAAAGTTCTTTTAATTGGTTGAATACTCCCTCAATTATTTCCCTTGCCTAGGAAATAAGGCCAATCACCATATGAATATGAGTGCACTTCAAAGCTTTGCCATTCAATGTAAGCCTTGTTCATGTCTTCTTCAGTTTGTAATTTTTAACAATTCCAAGAGTAAGTTCCCAAACCATTCTAACATCTAATCCAACGTCTATCTTTAAAAACCAAATATTCAACTTCGCTAAGCCAGCATTTGTTTTTGTTTGATAAGCCCCCGTCATCCCTACTTGGTAAACAAAAATTAAGATCACTTAAAATTCTCCATTGAACAGTGAGTATACTTCTCTAGTGAGTCGTCTTCTGTTCGCCAATTTTTATACCTCTTCCTTATATTTTTTAAATTTAGAAACATCGCTTAGCATTCGATTTTATAATGGTTACCATGGCATAATCAAAATAAGGTGAGGAAGGTTGAAACATTTTCCTCTTCACCCCGTTATCAATGAATTTGGATTTTTGTCAAAAATAAAAAAATTAAACTTCAAAATAAGGCAGAAAAATAACGCAGAAATCGAGGTGGGTTCGCACAATTTGCGTTCTCTCTCTACTTTCCTAACCTTATAATTAAACAGAGGTGGTTACTGGGAATTGACGAAGTGGTCACTGGCTTTATGCGTAAGGATCATTGTTTTCTTTTGGTGTTTGATTCCATATCGATATTATTCGGTGAATTTAAATTTCTCTAAAAATTGGTTTATTTTAATAGTTTCTTCTCTAACTTTTGATGTCAGTCAACTTACGAAATAATTAATGAGATGTTTTAAATTTCCGGATTAACCTCAAAAACAGTTAGATCTAATAAACGCTCCTTTGCAACTAAAGTAAATCTCAATAAAATCCAAAAAAAAAAGAAAAAAAAATCACTCTAAAATTCGTACCCGAAGTTCGGTTGTAAAATGTTTCTGCTGTTGGTGTTCGCAGTTTCGTCATCATCTCTGCCACTCGCCACTACCGCAACTGTCTGTTCCTCGACGCCTTGCTTAGCCACATCTCGTCTCGTGCGATGTTCTTCATCGTTGACCTATGTTGTTGTTTTTGTTAGGTGGTCAAGTAGGAATTTTTGAAAATGTAAACCGCAATTTAAATATGCTGTCCTAAGTAAGACTCCGGACTGCACCCCGCACTTACCTTGCCAAAATGTTGAATTTCTGCAACGTGCGTATTTTCCTTTCCCGTTGCCGTCCCAGTTGCAGCGGCCAAAAGCACCAGCGACATAAGGCATATCGTCGACAATATCAGGAGGTGTTGTGCCATTTAACTGGGTCTGGATTGGTGCGGTGTTTATTTGTTGTTCTTTAAGTTGTTTTCCTTGCCGCAAAAGTGTAACGACGAACTGGAACGAGTTTAAAGAAAAGATGGATTTTTCAATAAAATTCGAAAGTTTGGCATAAAGATTTTGTTTAAATAATAATGGAGTATTTTGTAAAATCACAATTTATTCATATATTTTCTCATCCTTATCAAATTATGGAATTTTAACTTATACAAAAAGTTCACAAACAGAGTTTTTGTTTCATATTAATATCTGTATTGAATCATCCTAACATAATCTTAGATCCAACAAAGATATGAAATTCACTAAATCCATTTTGGTTGTATATGACAAATTTATCGCTTCTAATACATGGACAATATATTAAAATCGTTTAAGACGTGAGGGGTTCAGAGGTCTCAGCAAGTTCCTAGCTAGGATGTTTGGGTGAAACAATTGTGTCTGCTAATGTTTTTGAGTGAATTTCACGATTTCCTCTTTAACTGTCGGCATTTATAGGTCTCTGTTTCTTGTATACCAAGGGACTCTGGCAATTTGATGCAATTATTTTTATTGAGATCTTTGGAGGTTTTCTGTTATTAAAGGAGATGATGTACCCAGAGCTCGATCCCATAAGTCCATATGAGTTTTATTATATTTTTGTATAGTTGGACCTTGTAAGTGAAACGGATAGTTTTAGCAGGATAGAACTTTTATGCCTACCATAACCTAAAACATATCTTAAAGAATAATGAAGGCGACAACGATTTTATAGAGTATTCTTTTTATAAAATTTTATTTCAACTGGATTACCCAGTTAGCAATTAAATTGACAGGTTAACATTGCTAAACATAAAATAGGTTTAACACCCATACTCGAAATATTGCAGCAATTTTTGATTTCAATTAAGTTAATTTTTTACCGATTTACTTCAAAGCGTATTTTGGTATATGTCATTTAGATTTAAATACTGAAATTTATCAGAATATTGCCCCAACTATTGTTAAAATTATATCCGCAAATATTTGGCTATATCCCATAGCCAAGACCCCGACGCCAACTACTTGCACTTGTACAAATTTGGAGAAGACAGTTCTAAATGAGCAAACACTTCGATAGTAATCTAGTTTTGTCCTACATTGACGAAATGCATTATTATTATTAAATTAAATTTTTTTATATAGCCTACCATTAGCCAGAGCAAAAACCTCGATAACAGCAACCAAGTACCTACGAGGCGTAGATAAAGTTGCTCACCATGTTTTGACAAAGTTATAATGTACTTCCTTTTCCTTTTACACATTAGCTACGTTTTCGTTTTTTGTTTTTCCTTTCACACATGTGGAAAAATGGTGGCAAAATTGCAATCTACATTGTAGTCCTCACCCGGTCCCATGCCAGTCTTAATGCGAGTTGACCTTTTACGCCGACCTGCATCGTCATTGAGCCAGGCGAAAGGCAGGCAAGTGTGTTTGGAAGCAACGAAGCAACAAACCAACGAGCAAGTGGCTCAAAGTTAGCGTGCATATCTAATGAGCCTGCCTTCAACCAAACATCAGAACCAATCACCCGCCGCAACATTTCCCCCTCACAAATTCCAAGTTTTTTGGCGGATTTTTTTGTTTGTTGTTTGTTTTTTGGTTTTGGTTTTTCTCCGTTTGGAAAAGTTAATGAAATGTTTTCACAGCAGCGACGTTTTAGTTGGGAGTACAAAGTTAAAAATACAGTTAAGTGGTTGTGGGTCGTTCTGGTTTGGGTTATTTTTAATGCGTTTTTTTGTTAACCAAGAATCGAGGTGAATTCGCTCAATTTGCGTTCCCATTTCTAACTTATTTCTTATATTTTTATTTGGCCACTCGAGAAGAGTGTGAGCCGAGCTATTTATTGGCTTTTATTTGACAATTGTGTTGTAAAGCCGTGCGTATATCGAGTTCGCATCATTTAATTGATTTTATGTCAAATGTCCTTGTTTATTTTTATAAATGTTGGTCCTTAAACTCCTAGCAATGTTATAAACTACTTCATCATTTAATAATTGTAGGATTTATTATTAAATTACTTAAAAGTTGAAGTACTCTTATCTGCTTTATCAGCTCTTCACCATTATTTTGAAAATATGACGTAAATAGGTATAATCAGTTTTGAAACTGGTGCGCTCATTTCAATTAACTATTCTAAACTAAACATATCAATTTAAGTGTGAAGATGCAATACAAAAAACAAAGGACTGATGCAGGTCATTCGGACGTCTCCTATGGCAAATGTCCTAAGTACACAAACCGTAAAACGAAAAAAAAAAAAAAAAAACAACTAAATACCATATTGGGTAAATATTAAAATATACGAGTATGCTAAAATATGAATACGAGTATACGGTACGGATGCGAAGGGCGTTAAACCGCAAAACTCCATGCGACAGGCATGGGCAATGCCGCCACAAGTGAGTGACTGTGAATACATAACATCACATCACAATACGAGAGGCAGGAGGAGATATGCTGATATATTGCGCGCTTTCTTCCACTTTTTCTCTGAGTGATTGCTCCATTGCCTCTGCAATGAGGAGAATTTCGAAATGTGTTTGTTTGTTTCTTTGGTTGTTTGTTGTTGTGCCAAATCAAGGCAATTTTGGTCAATCAACGCAAAAAAGCGCCTCGGGCCGAAAAGGGGTTCCTTCGTTTCTTCCTTCGTTCGTTCGTTCGTTCGTTGGGAGTGGAGGTTTACTTTAAATGTTGTTTATTCTTGCCTTCGATTTCGACGAGCCTGCTTTATATTCTGCGACTTTAAGGAAAGTGAGGCTGTGTAGAAATGAGGAGCTTCAAAGCGAATACCGATTAATCCAGTTTTAATTTATATTATTGTTATTTTAATCTTTTAAATATAATTTTTAACATTCTTTTTCATTTAACAGAAAATCAAAATTAAAATTTTTTTTAATATTAAGGTATTTACCATAAATGGATTTGTCAGTTTTTGATATGATGTGCTAGTTAGTGTATTTAAAAAAATGTTTATCTTCTTTTTTTGTTGTTGTTGTGTGGTGACTTTTGTGTGTGTGTTTGTTTGTTTGTTTGTACTGTGGGTGTTCCATTATTATTAATTTTAATTTTTGATTTCGGCTGCCTTTGAGCAGGCATTCCAAATGCAAGTCACACGCGTACATTTGAATGCTCATACTCCTATACAGACACAGATACATATTTACAAGTACGTGCCAGCTAAATACACATATACACATGCCTGTAGGTAAATCATGATTGGGTCATTGATAGATCAGTCGAAAATAAATCAATTTTTTTATAAAAATTTTAATTCCGCAATTTTTGTACAATTTAAAATTTTGTTACTTTTTTTGTAGGGCTGAGCCAAAATTAAATATTATACGATTGAAAACTACCCAGCAGAAAATAACCCTACCCCTGAAGGGTTTATCAGTGAATTAAGTTCTCGCAATCATGCCTGAAATTTTATAACTGATATCAGACAATTTTTATAATTTGTATTATCTGAATCATTTGCTTCCAATTTTAGACCTGGACAGGTGCTTAAATTAAAAGTTAATTTTCTGCTGGGCATGCATCTAAAATTATAGAAAGTTAAAAGAACAAAATCAACACTTTCTTTTTATAAATACGAACAATAAGTAAATTAAGTCAAAACTGTTATAATAATTATTAAAACTTGTAACATAAAAAATGATGCGCAATTTCTCAGGTTCGATTAAAAATAAGTTGACATCACATTTCCAGAATATTTATAACGAACTTAGAATGTTTATACTGCTAGCAAGTTATTGTGAGGATGAGAGATCTGAGAAGTCGGGCTTACATTTAATATAAATGTAATTTTTGTTTCTGGCAAACTGATATGTTAAATTTCGTGATTTTTTCCTCTGCATGTACTCGTAATGACTTGGTCGTTATCAAACTACTTTCCTACTCAGCAAGCACAAATACAAACACCTTAACCTATACCTACGCACAGACGTTCATTCCTATACTGGGCTAAATGAGGCGTATCAGTCTTTAATGTCTTAATTTGACAATTCAAAGTGACTGTGAGACAACATTTGGAACACAATTAACAAGCAAACCCGCACACACAATCAACACTTTCAGCTCACACGTATATATTATGCAAGTATGTTGAATGTGTGTGTGTGTGTGTTAATATTTGTTTGTGATAATAATTAGGATGATTGTAAGGCAGATTACTTTGGGCTTTGCGTGCGCTAATTTTGCAGTGATATGCTGACTTGATGGTGGATGACGTGTCGCCATTTTGTCAATTGTTCTCCAAAGTGTGTGGCATCGATGTGCAGCATCCTCCTCAATAAAGTGGAATGAACATTTACAGCAGTTTAGCCAATTTACTAGCAGGCTAGTGTGTTCGTTTTGTTTTCTGTTGCTCTTTGCAAAATAACATTTCCTCTAAGCGTTGTGGCCACCAATCAATAATTTACTTTACAAGAACAAATATGTTCACTGTGACAGTTTGCATATCTTCGCCGTCCTCGTCTGTGGCAATTTGCCCTGAGTCGCAAATTGTGCGCGGCAACCTGTTGATTATATTCAATTGAATCGAATTCCAGCAATGGATGGCACTTCCACATCTAGCCACAGCTGGATTCCGATATTTCGTGGCCCAAAAACTTTTTTTTTTAATTTTTAAATTCTTGTGCGATAAGCGATTTTTAAACGCTTGTCTTTTAAGTTTAAAGCTATTTAAATGATGTAAAATTTGTTTATTTTATGAATGAAACATTTTGGAAAGTCATTATGGGAAATCTATACGATGACATATATGTGATATGATGATGATAATGATGATGTAAAGTTAATAGAGTAATTTCAGAATAAAGTTAAAATAACCGTAAAATAAAAATCAAATATGACCTTTAACTGATGTTCATGCTTGGGGTCTAAAAACCTAAAAAGAATGTTAGCCCAATTGGTAACTAAATTAAATTTTGGTTAATTACTCAAGATGACTAATCAAAGTTTGTCTACAAAGAAAAAAGTTTATAAGCTGTCTGCTTTTAATTTCTGTGCCGTTCCAAAGAACCGTGTATTATCGCGCCTGTTCCAGGGTTAATTCGACACTGATACCGTTGACTACAAACGGGCGTCACAGATCGAAGTGAAGCGACAAATCAATTGAATTTCTGCCAGCGTTGCGTTGTGTTGCGTCTTGCTAAAGTCTCTCTTCGTTTGCGCGCTTTAAGTGCTTGTCGCGTCTTCTTTTTTGTTGTTGTTGTTGTTTATTTGTTTGTTTATAAGTTAAGTCGTCTGCTGCGGGAACATGTTTTCGTTTGCGCTATATTTGCATCCAGTAAATTGCCCTCAGCAATAGCAACGACAAGCAACAGGAACATCGAAATCATAAGCAACGGTAAATGGAACAGCAGCAGCAGTTGCAGTAAACAGCATCAGCAACACCTTTGGGAATTAAGCGAACGACAGCGGCAACGGCAGCAACAGGAAATGCGCCATATTTAATTTAAAAGTGGCTTTTGCCGTTGTAAGCCAATGTTGCCATTTGTCATTTGTCATTTGCCACTCAAGCCATTTATTTGCTCCACTGGCAGATGCCAATAAGCAAAATTACATGTTGCCACTTGTACTTGGCGCAATTCCATTGATAAATTTAATTGAGGAATATGATAACTTCGTTTTGAGTTTACTAATTGACCTAACAACATTTAACTCTCCTTTTATTTTAAAGTTATCCACACAAACGAATATTACTGAATAATATAATAATTTTGCCGTACTCATTAAAGCTTGTTTCAGCTTGTATAACTTGTTAATCTTACAAATTTGTACCTCATAAATCAGCTGTTTTCATTTTCTATACAAATTATGCTCCCAATTTAAAAAAAAAAAACTTACATAAAGAAAAATTGAAGTTACCAAAGTATTCCAGATACACTGAAAATCGGAAAGTGCGTTCATAAGGTGCGTTTATAAATTTGTAAGGTTACAAAAATACCACATTTACGAGTTTACATGAGTACGGCTACTGAAATGACGTATACTTTATTGTTAAATGATAACTGATTACAGATGTACACTTCAGATTCCTAGTCATAGACAAAAGTCATGTTAGTTTTCGAGATATCAAAAATGATTTTAGCTCGTATATGAATTTATAGCTTGAGAATAATTTTCGGATAATTTTTGTTAAATTTAATTTTTTTAATGAAGTTTTTGACGACGTTCCTATTTAGGAAAATGAATTGTTAAACTATCCTTTTCAAATCTTCATATCTACGCAACTCTGAATTTCAAACGAGAAACGACAATCGAAGATTCTGTTAAAAGCTCTGTTAAAAGAGTCTCCGAAGAGAACGTCTTCCAATTGAAAGTCTCTTTGGCTGCGCCAATCTGGAAGATAACCATTTCAATTTTAGAACGTAATTGTAGAATGCCACCTCAGCGCAGAGCTCAGCTTACACTCGATATGTGAACTTGTACTACGAGTAGCTACAACCGACACCGCAGCGGTTCTTGTGTGTCAGTTTCGGTTTCGAAGTGCGATCGTGCGGTCGCTTGACTTTCCTCAAGAAAAAAACAATTTTATTATTATAAATTACCAGGTTCAGCGTATTTCTTGCGACCAGACATTCAATTGGAAAACAACAAAAAGAAATACTACCAGAATCGGGTTGTTCAACTTTTGCGAGCTGTGTGCGTTAACGAGAGCAATTGGACGGCGTCAAAGATTCGATCATATCGATCATCAATTGATTGATTGGGTTTGGTTTACTGGAGCATAGTATTCGGGAGCGTACATTTAAAGACGCCAGTCCGGACTGTTTGGACATCACATTGCTGTCGTGAGTAACAGTTAATCTTACATACTGCCTGCCAGTCGCTTAAGAAAAAGGGGCTGGATCCATGCCGAGTGGGCTCATTGATTTATTACTTTCGTTATCAATGTTTTCTTATGGGGGGTCTTTTTTTATTACGCCGATTTACGGTATTTAGGTATGTACATATGTACAATTGTATATGCAGTGAAAATCGTCAAAGTAATCAACTTTATTTTGTATGCTCAAAATAATCAAAGTCGTTCGAATGCGATTAAAATAATTTGGGGATTTCTTTATTTAATTATTTTTTTATTTCAATGCAAATTTTCGTTCAATGATAAGGTCACTGGGTTTAAATAAAAGTTCCGATTTGTGTTATCAATAGCATTGAAGAACAAAAAACAGAGCTGTGCAAAAGATAAATTTCAACAAATTCATTCTAATTATCACAATATTGCTTTAGGTTATTCCAATTGTCATCGTTTGCAGTAAATCTATAATAATTCCTTATATATTGTATTATTATTAAAAAACAACTATAAGAAAAAGAAAAAAACAATTGTCATTTCTTTAAACAAATCTTGACTATGAGAAGATGTCCGTCCGTGTATCTCTAATTATTAGTTTGCTCATCACTTTGAAAGATTCTTTTGAATTGAATGTGTCACATATCACGCGAAACAATCAACAACTGAATTACAATAACAATTACAATTAAATCGAGTGCACTGATTCGCTTGTGTGAAGGAGTACAATCGCGGCGCCATTGAATCATTTAGCCTTTGATTTATGAAACAACTTCCGGGGATCCGGTTCCGTATCGCGAACAATATATTAAATCTTTGATTTGATGGTTAAACTAAAGCCAACAATAAAACCGATTTAAAAGCGTCTGGGAAGTGAAATAACAACTGACGTATTGTTCGAAAGGAAACAATTTGAGTTCATGTTTTACAAAATGGGCGTTAATATTGATTATAGAGCATAGCTAATACTTAATTTTAAAGCAATTTTTATTCTTAAGCAATTACCTTTCTTATATTTTGAGGCTCCTTAATTCTGTATTTATTTATGTTAGCAAGCTTCCTTTTAATTTGTATAATACAAATTATGTTTCGACAATTTTACATGTGGCAGAGTTTTCAGAAGCTTACAATATATTATGGAGTCCATTCATGATCCTCCACTGTAAAAAAGTTTTCATCATTCATCATGCAAATAAACGTTCAATGTGCATTAAACTAATTGAGTGAAATAGCACGTAGCCAGCGTTTAATTACCACTTATTCCAAAATATTTTTTTAAAGCTTTCGCGTTGACATTATATTTATTGACGAATATCTCATATTCAGTTTTAAGTGGATTATTTTCACAAAATTGTTTAAATCAATTTGCCATATTCTAACTTCGTCAATTTGATTATTCTATACTAAACTAATCTTAAGTCGAATGATTCCCTGAAAGTATGGTTACTTCTTTTGCAATGAAGGTTAAAAGCCAGTTCACATTTCATTTCGCAAACGAATGAAGCATACTTTCAAGGGCTCAAAACAGTTTGTTGCAATGAACAATAATTTAACAATAACATTAATGAATGGGCATTTTAACATTTTAATGTATAGAATATGAACACTCTTCGCTGCGGCCTATTTGCACTGCTCTGCCTGTGCTTGCTGCAATCCCAAGCGGAAGCAAATCGCACATTCGAAGTGGACTGGGAAAATGATCGCTTCCTTAAGGATGGGGAACCGTTTCGCTTTATAGCCGGTTCGTTTCACTACTTTCGTGCACATCCGAGTACTTGGCAGCGGAAATTACGCACGATGCGTGCCGCTGGTTTGAATGCGGTGACGACGTAAGTAATCCAACAGGAAACCAATGTATGGGCCCGTTATTTAAGTCATTTTTACAATATTAACTCACTTTGACAGTTACGTTGAATGGTCTCTACACAATCCGAAAGATGGTGTTTATGTCTGGACGGGCATTGCCGATTTGGAGAAATTCATCAAATACGCCATCGATGAGGATCTGTACGTTATATTACGGCCAGGACCGTATATATGCGCCGAACGGGATATGGTAAAGCCATAACTTAACATTCCATTGAATATTAAACTTTCTTTTTTATGTCACAGGGAGGTTTTCCGTACTGGCTGCTAACGAAATATCCCGGCATACAATTGCGGACCGCCGACATTAGTGAGTTCGACCTTTTATCAGCCGCTCTTAAACATTTATTCCATGTTTCTATTGTCCACAGACTATTTGTTTGAGGTGCGTCTGTGGTACTCACAGCTCATGGCTCGCGTGAAGACATTTCTTTATGGCAATGGCGGTCCCATTATCATGGTTCAGGTATATATTCCAATTTTGACTCAGTGCTATATTCTTGCATTTATTTAATTTGTTATCATCGAATATTAAAGGTGGAGAACGAGTACGGTTCTTACTACGCCTGCGACAAGAAATACCGTACCTGGTTGCGCGATGAAACGCTTGGTCATGTCCAAGATAAGGCGGTGCTTTTTACCAACGATGGTCCGAGTGTGCTTTATTGCGGACACATCGACGGTGTTTTGGCCACCATGGACTTTGGTGCTACGAACAATTTGACTAACACCTGGAATCTTCTACGTAGAATTCAGCCGAAAGGTCCTCTGGTTAATGCCGAATATTATCCGGGCTGGTTGACCCACTGGACCGAGCCCATGGCGCGCGTCTCTACAAATTCTATTACGAATACGTTTACGTAAGTGACAATTTAAGAGTATTTACAGATATTTAAGAGATTATATAGATACATTTCTGCGATATTACTCAACTTGAAATTTCAGTGAAATGCTTGACGATGGTGCCAGCGTAAACTTTTACATGTTCTACGGCGGAACTAATTTTGGATTTACAGCAGGCGCAAACGATGGTGGTCCCGGACGTTATCAAGCCGACATAACGTCATATGACTACGATGCACCTATGACAGAGGCTGGCGATCCGACGCCCAAGTATCATAAAATACGCGAGATTATCGGAAGTTATCTTCCGTTACCGAATATACCTGTGCCAGCACCGACAACAAAGAAGCACTACGGCACTGTGACCCTACTGACTTGTTGCTCGATTTTGTCGCCAGAGGGCAGGAAATTGCTTTCGACTGGTATGGTCACGGCAAAGAAACCCATGACATTCGAGGCACTTAATCAGTATTCCGGTTTGGTGCTATACGAAACAGATTTACCGCGATTTGAGCGTGATCCGAGCATGTTACGTGTACCCAGTTTACATGATCGCGCCTACGTATATGTCGATGGTGACTATGTTGGTCTGTTGTCGCGAGAGACACCTATTTATGCATTGCCCATTAGCGCTAGCGCCGGTCAACGTTTGCAATTGTTGGTGGAGAATCAAGGACGCATCAATTATGGTCAAATTAATGACTTCAAAGGATTGACCGCTGATGTTGTACTAGAGAAGAAAACGCTCATCAACTGGAATATGACAAAGTTTCCGCTCGAATCATATGAGGACATTGAGCGTTTGATACTACAAGAGGGCACCCAAAGTCTGGGCTTCCGGGAGCATGCAAAACGTGCGATTTTACGCACGGGCCCAACTATTTTCTATGGCGTGTTAAACATTGGCGAGAATGTCGATGTGGCTGACACGTATTTGGATACCAGCGGCTGGGGCAAGGGTGTGCTGTTTGTGAATGGCGAGAATTTGGGTCGATATTGGCCGGTCGCGGGTCCACAGGTCACATTGTATGTGCCAAAAGAAGTACTTAAAGTTGGCGCCAATCAAATTGTTCTGATCGAATATCAGCGGGCGCCGGTATCAAGTGAGGTGACATTCACCGATCGCCCTAATTTTAACGGGCCCAAGTGAAACATTTTCAATTCTCATTTATGCAATACTTTGTTTTAATATTATTATTTTATGCAATAAATTGTGTGGCTATATTTTAAAATTATTATTTTCTGTGGTTGCTGATTTTGTTTGTTTTTGTTTTTGTTTCCTTCCCGACAAAACACGCGATTCGCGAATGGCATCGTTAATGATTCGTCTTTGTAATTTAAGTGAATACGATACCTGCTAATCGTATAGGCGAATGGAAACTTGGTATTTCATTTGTAACACCCAAAAGAAGGCATAATTTAAAAAAAAGTTTACAAACCCTCTTGCCGCTGTTTTTCACCGGGCGTATTAATTAGACAGTAATTAGTTGCATTGTGGATGAAACTTCAAATTTTCATATCTACGCTACATTCTTTATAAATTTGAACCTCATTTATCAAATTGTGATGAAAAATCTTATGCGAAATTTTATTTTAAAAAATTCAATAATTTCGCAAGAGTATGTCTATTTTTTTTTTAAACAATCTGACAGAATATTATTGAAGTCATATGTTAGTGTCAGAAAATTGGAATTATGATGTAAAACGTGACCCTTTAGTAAAAGTTGCTAAGCTTGTTTATCTATCATTCAAAATTAAAAAATATTCGTTTATCAATTAAGACAGGAAATTGGTACCCAATAAACCTTGAGATTTAATATCAAATAGCCAAAAGCTTGATATCAAACATTATTGTCAGCACTTGGCATTGATATCAAGTATTGAATTAGGCAGGATATTAATTTGAACATAATAGCATTTAAATAAAAAAGGGTCTAGTTTATTTATTCAAAAACATGTCATCAATTTTACAGCTAGTTGATAAAAAGTATTGAATTACTTTTATTTAATATATGAATAAAAAATTGGCAAATTAATGACAAATTGTTTTCAAATTAATTTAGAATATTTCAAGGTTGACATCAAATTGCTCTTAAGTGCTTGATATCAAACTAAACTTAGAGCTCTGTGTGAACAAACACAGATACTAACAAAAAATTATTTAAGAATTTAAATGTTGTTTAATATTTTCAAAAATGAAATCATTTGAAAATTCTTTCAAACACACACGTGCACATTTCCATTATCATTTGTGAAGAGGCACACGAAAAAGGTACTTCAGACGTTTTCTCCTTTTCTTTTTGGCCGCCATCCTCCGAACACTTAAGCCTAGTGCGAAAATTAAACCCGCGGGATTAATTCGGAAAATGGGCGCATGATTAAGCTTTGTTTACGATTTAAACGTGAGATTTCAAATGTGTTATTCGCCTTTTAAAATCACAGCAACTGCTTTTTGTCTGTATGTCTGTCTGTATGTCTGTCTGTATGTATGCCTGTCTGTCCGTTTGACTGTAGGCACACATACGAAAGGTACACACATACGTATATATCTTTTAAAGACAACAAACACAAGATTTTTGTACAAGTGCACTGAGGGAAAAACTTTCAAGTACTCGTCACGTCGTTTTTGGTTACTCCCTGGTAAAGGGTACATAAATTGAACCCTCACGCAGACTCATTAAGGGAAAGTTTTAACCAATTCCTCAAATGTATCTTACAAATGTATCGCTTTCCAAAAAAAAAATGTTTTAATCTGCTTGGAAATTTTTAAATTTATAAGCATTCTTTATAATTATTTATTTTGAAGCTTCGCAACAGTGACATTTATTTTTCTGTGCATGATTTTAGGCGCGGTGCCAATGGAACGGCAAATGTTTCCTTAGGACTAAAAAAATACAACAGAACAACAAATTCCCCACATGTTGCTTACAAGAGAATTCTTAAGTTTTTCAGAAAATTATAAAAACAATGCTAACAATAACAACAACAACAACAACAACAGTATGAACAATGTTTTAATGACCACTGCCAAAGGAGGACGAGTGCACCAACAATACAATGGATGGCATGCGTCAAGGAAGCAGGAAGGCGTCTACTTTCACTCGGCCTACACTTGGACACTTGAAGCAGAATAAGAAGAAGAATAAGAAAAATAAGCAGGAGGCGGAGTATAAGAAGGGACATAAGACATGAGCATGAGCATGTCGCGGCGTAAGGACGTAATTGGTCCAATGTTTTAGGCCTGCTATTCCGTATTTAATTATGTAATTTAAAGAGGACGCCGTGTGTGCTTCCGACAACGACAGACGCGAACGTAGGACGACGTGCTACAATTCAACTACATGTTTCCTTCAATTATTCTGCTACTGCTTCTGCTTCTGCTCCTAGTCCTACTCCTCGGTGCGAATAGAATTTTAAATTGAAATAAAATAAGAAACGGCTCGCGGCTATTACCACAATTCGTTCCGGGTAATTTTTGAATAAGGAAAGCCACGCACAGTTTTTATTGTATGAGATTTGAAATTTAAAGTCCTTGTCTTCTCCGTTAATATCGCCCATGTACGGACACATCCGGAGGACCTTGCAAACATGTGGTTTCCTATTGTTTTTCTATCTCATCCCAGTTCAACTCATTTCATCTCAAATGCCAAAATGCAACTCACTCTTAAAAGAGGTTAAAGTTTGCTTGGCTTTCTACATTTGTGGTTGGAATGTTAATTGAATTGGACGAGAAGCGTTCTCATATTTTTAGTTTATGAATTTGAATGTTAAGGATTAACCTTTATTTGAATAAACATTTATATGTGAAATTGATTTATTTGCTTTACAAATTCGGTTCTTAAAAGGTCTTTAATTTGGGTTCTTTAGATGGGTTTATTTGGTAACTGGTCCAAGTTGTTTCAAAATATCACAAACTCACTTTAAAAGTCAAAAATCCAGTGAAGGAAGCAAATCTGCTAGAATCAATTTTAATAGATTGAATTGGATATTTGCATTTGAGAAATATTTTTAATCGAATTTAGATTATTAGATTTTCATAAAATACATTAATGAAACATCGTAAGATGAGATAGCATACTTCTGGTAATAACAATGGCTAGAAATTTAAGCATAGCTAGAATTAGTTTTTTTTGCTGATAAATAAAACTTGGACTTCAGACAAAATTCGCTTAAAAGTGAAAAAATTTAATTGAATTTTGAACAGGGTTTGGATCTGAACATTCAGTTAACTTAATAAACTGGTAAGAGAATTACCAGCGACTGAATTGAAGTTTAAATATCCATAAGTAGGCGTTGTCTTATCCGATCACTCCCATTTTTCGTGTGTTTCATGATACTAAAGTGTTAAATAACGAATTTGAACTGGATATTTATACTGGAGCCATTTTTAATAATTTTTTATCCTCATTCTAGAACATTTCAGCTCGATATCGATGTTATACTGTACTATGGCTATAATTGCTGGCACAGACAGACGGACATCGTTAAATCGACTCAGATCACATCTCGTATATACTCTTTTATATACTGTCATACCTATACGCCCTTTTATAAAAGCTACGAGAAGAACAGACACAATAAACCCTTCGATACGTACATTCACGTGGCGAAGGGTAAAAAACTTGCACTGAAATCTAAATTTACGAATGAAAATGAGTCAATCAAATTTGAAGTCAAACTTCTTGCAATGAAATTGTAACTATGTGTGAGCTTAAGCGGAATTTAATATTCAAAAAAAGTGTAGAAAATCGACTACGATCGTAGCAAAGTCGGAACCCTGATGCTGACCGCTTCAAATGTTAAATGAAAAATCCTTTAATTAACAAAAAACAAAGATTTGCTTCGTCCAATTTCGATAACAGCTTTTCGGTCTTCAGTTCAATATTTCGGTTTGCTTTGTAGATCTTCTCTCTTTAGAGGGCAAATACAAAACAACAACCACATGGCTGTAAATCAGCTTATTTTAATTTTCATTGAATTAATTCATTTTGCTTTGTTTTAATATTTTTATGAATGAAAAAAGTAAATAAAAAAAACTCCGTATTTTTTATTTAAAAAATAAAGTACAACTTTTTTCTAAAAAGAAAAAAATCTGCCTTAAACGGTCGTTGCCACTTGCCACTTGCACCTGCCTGGAAGGTTAAGCTGACTGCCGAGCTAAAAGCAACTGAATACGGAATTGACATTCGCTTTAAAACGAATTCTTTTATGTGGACACAATTCGTATGACAACAGATTCGCCCTCAAACACATCGATTTGGCTTGTATGAAATCTTTAATCTATATACTTTTATATATGTATATTTGTTAGTTTGTAGCTTTATGTGGACAGGGTCATCTTCTGAACCAATGGACCGATTTTGATGAAACATGTACCAAAAGTTTCGTCAATGTTTCGAAATATTTACCTTGGACAAGAATTTCATAACGCCTACATTTTACGTCTACAAAAAGAAAAAAAAAGTAAAAAAGAAGAAGAAATTGTTTTTTGTTTAATGAAATTCGGTATATAAGTACATGCTCATGGTACCGATATTTAACACTCCACATAAAACGCTTAATCTTCTGTAAAATTCGTGCTATAATGATAAATTTTAGCATACTTGTACCTTCAAAGAAAATGTTCTACTTCTCTCAAAACTAAGACAACTGCTACGTCCTCTCGACCAATTAGCATAAGTATAACGCTATATCGTGGCTAATAGTAGTGATATATTGAGAAAATTGTTATGCAGATTTAAGGAAAGGAAATTTACTGTTTGAAATAAAGTGGGCGGGATAACACAACTGCCACGCACTTTATGCGTAATGCAATATTTTTGTATTTAAGTAAAGAAAATTGTCACAGAAAGAATTCATGTTACAATTAAGTAGGAATGCGGGCAAAGCGGTGGATAACGGCTAGTACAATATAAATTTATTTTTAACAAATCTGATAAAATTATCCAGTTCTACGATGAAAACTTTTTTTATTGTCTGAACTTAAAAACTGTCTTGCTCTAGCGTAACAAGTTTTTTTTTTTAAATCTAACCATGCAAATCTCTCTTAGCCAAAAATGTCAAAAGTTCCATTTAGAAAAAAGATAAACTAATAAATAATTTGTTATTATTTTTTAAATTAGCGATAAGTGGCCCCTTTGTAATTATCGCTTTTGTTCAAAAACACGATATTACGCCGAAAAATTCGTGCTATACATACATACCTACATATGTATATTAAAAAAGAAAAACGTCAGAACTTAGAGGCACTCAGCAATTTGAGCGTTTATTCATAGTCAAAAAAAGTTTCCAACTTAGTTTAAGTATCAAATTGATAATGTAAAATCAGCGAATTATTTGGCAAATTAAATTGATTCAAAATAAAGTAAAGTAAAGTAGGAAGAGTGTTTAAAAATGATTCATGACGACTCTGTCAAGAGGAGCAGAAAACGGCTAAACATGTTCTTTGCACTTTTAGCAAGACGCAGATTCTACTGCCTAGGCAGTGGGATTAGAGTTCCAAATCACATGGTAAAAATTAAGCCCACAACAATTACAAGACTTATAAATAGTCTAGAATTGTGTTTGTAGGGCAACGAGACTGCACAGTAGATCTCTCAGGTCGCAGTCCTTCTGTAGCCTTTTATTAATAATACTAAGAAAGTAGGAACTCAATTCGACTATGAATACGTGCCACAATCACTAAAATTGTTAAATTGGAAATTCTTGTGCAAACGTGTCGAAATATCATTGCCTCGTGTAGTTAAAACCAAGATATTTTAACCCGAAAGTAGTTGAAAGAATTAAGTTTCAACATTTTAAGCGCAGTGCTAAGATTTGTTTAAAACGTTTATGCACCAAAAAAAGGAAAAAGTTATTTAAAAGTTTTTGTTATTGCAAATTTATGTCCATTTGATTATCCATTTGAAGTAACTTTTATTATCGCGAAGTTTTAAACATTCTGACGCAATATTGGTAAAGAATTAGCCGAAAACATATCCATAAATAAATTAAAAATTGAAACGCAATTAACCGCTGAAACATTTTAAAGTGAATCGTTCTTTGACCTATGAAATTTAAACAATATTTTTATACTTTAAGCTTGAATCTGTGGGATAATAATGGTTGTCTTTGATTAAAGTGCAGTTAGTTAGATCCATTAGTTTATGAATTTTCTGTTAAATTAAATATGTTTGACTTTTTAAACTTAAACTGTATGATTATGTTAATTTTTTATTGTCTCTTAAGAGCACAAAACTCACCTTTAACGGATTATCTGCAAAAGGCCTTTTCCAAAATCACAATTTCTAAAATTAAAACATACGATAAAAAATTTTGGAAAATTTTTAAAATTATCGCGGAATGGAATTTTTATAATTCGGTTGGTCAAAAATAAAACCGTTAAAATTGCAACGACGCGTTTTTAAATTCAAACAGTAAATTTCAGCCAGAACAAGGCAAAACACTTTCGCACTCGAAATAAGCAGCAAGAAGAAGGCCAGAGAAACAATGTCAACTCGCCGCGAAGTATGCAACAACTGTGAACCAGATCGCACGGAACAGGATGTTAAATAACAGCAGCAGAAGCGGCAGCGGCAATTGTAATGGTCTCGTTGGCGCATATCGCACACCGAAATGGAGACGCTCGGAGGCATTCGCATACCACGAGACGACTTCTCGTACTCGAACGGATTCGTGAATTCGTGCGGCAGGGTACGACGACATTCGTTTGGGCAAATCAACAAATGGCATTGTGAAATATACAATGCTGCCTGAAAGTATGCAACACTCAGTCAGCGAGTGCGCAAACAGGGTGACATGCACTATCGTTCCTACCATTTCCACCCTCCCCCCCACCAACCCACTCACACCCTACAATCGGTGCATATGTGCGTTTGGGTGTGTTTGTGTGTGTGTGTAGGAGTCTTATCTATGAATGAATTTCTATGGTCATGCGCGTAGTCGACTTTTTGAATTCATGTCGTGCGCCTAAAAACAGTGCAAAAGTAACAAAACAACGACAGCAAAAAAAAAACAGCAACACTCTTTTAGGCGCTCTACGTTAGCAGCTTTTGTAGGCCTTCAATAGCCGTTACAAAACAACAACAACAACAACAACAACAACAACAACAAAAATAAAAGGCCTTCCCGTTTTGCATATGTGAAAAATTCAATTCGATTGTTTCGCCTGTGATCAAAGCAAAACTTAATTTTTATCTCTCTGCGATGCGGTTTTCAATTGCTGCGGTCGTCGAAATAAATTTAAATTAATTGTTGCATATTTAAGCGCATATTTTTGCCAATATGCGCCAGTTTATTGGTTTTTTTCTTCCTTTCGAACATGATTCGTCGGAGATAGTAAAGACATTTCTATAAATTAGGGTCGTTTTAGGCAAATCTTTTTGAAATGTACGCCTGCATTTGCTTTCAATTACGCTTATCCGTAAGCGTGAACCCATGACTTTTACGCAAACAGTCCCGAATTTTAATGTACCCCAAATAAAAGAGCCGTGGGCGACATTTAAGTGCGTCACTGTCCACATCCAGCATTATTAAGTGAATAAGAATCAATGTTTAACGTTGGGAGCCTAAAAATATGCAACCGATTTCGTTTAAACAGTTTCGAGAATGAGTATTTAGATGACATATAAAGTTAAAAATTCTAGTTTAACATTTTTTGTTGTTGTTGCAGCTTTTTTCAGTTGGGCAGCAATCGACGAAAAATCACGCCACTCAATATCAAATATCAACAAACCGAAAAACAAACTTTTTGATTAATTGATTGCGTCTTTAATTTGTTCCGAGTATTATTCTGTTAATAATTATCGGAAATAAACAATCAAATGTTTATTTGCAAAGCGCGCAAAGTCAGAGATATAAGCCCAAATAAAATGTTAATTAAATTTATTCGATCTATACGAGTGCTCGTACAGAGCGTGGCCAACAATCCTTATTGGGGGACATGCGATTCAAATAGATTCGATAAGCACCGAGAACCGAGAACCGAGAAACCTTATCGCGCATTGCAACGCGCATTATAATATTATATTAATAAGCCAGTAAAATGAAATTGCTTTATAACGCTTCAAGGGAAGCGTTGATTCAGCTGATATCGACATGTACTTTGGGTACACCTTTTATACGCTGCCTCGTATTGCACGGTAATTGTTTTATAATTCAATCGAAATGGTTTTGAATATTATTGGACGATCAAATCAATAATGGCAGAGTTGTACTCGCATTTTTTAAACCAACCTTAAATCAAAACTGTAGTCAAATTAATTTTTAGATAGACGGGCGTTAAGATTGTACAACTTATTCAATTGGAGACATTAGAAATATTTCAAGTCCTGACACTCTTGATCAATACCTTTTTGAGCCTGCTTTTGCTAAATTTTATTGGGGGTTTCCAGACCTGGCCCCACATTTGGCTTTCAAACAAACATAACCAAGAATGTATTAGCTTTAAGAAAATAATAGCTTGCACAATCTAACAAGATGAGCCACACGATTCGTTCGTGGAATAAACTACACGTAACTACTTTTCTAAATAAGTTTCAAATTATTTTCTCCAATTTTGTAAGCTTTATCATTTAACAAAGTTCGGAATTCCAGCATTTGAAAATATTCTGAAAATTTATAGTCACAAGTACAAGTTTCCATGCACCACTCAGTGATGTAGGAGTATATTGGATTTGGTCAAATGTTTGTAACTTAGAGAAATACTCAAGATAGATATAGACAGATGTATATATTTATGTATATATATTCTTAATCAGATTCAAAATCTGAGTTGATCTTTCCATTTTCGTCTTTATATCTGTCTGCCTGTCATCATTTCTTGTTAACACGTTAGAGATATTAAGCTGAAACTTTGTACACTGGTTCTGGTTTGATTAGATTTAGAAGCCAATCGGTCGAACGAAATAACGTAACGGAATTAACCATTCGCTTCACTCTGGTTCAACAAGTTTCAATAAAATACGGTTGAAGTCAAGGTTGAATACTTAGGTTAGGAAAGTAGAACTCAGAACACAAATTGAGCGAACTCACCTCGATTTCTGCCTTATTTTGAAGTTTGTTTATTGGATTTTTAACAACAAACAACAAACAACATTTTTGTTTTTATTCACTTTTTCTACTTTCTTCACCTTACACCATGGTGAAAGTTAATTTACTGATATTAAATCAGATTTTTCGGTCGAAATACCGATTTGCAATAACATTGGCCAAATCGAACTGACAAAAGTTCATGTGGATAATTTTAACTTGAAATTTGTCGCAATTTCAGACTTTCTCAGATTTTGCTAAACTTTTGATAACTGATTCCGTATTTAAAATTGTATTTAAATTTTTATTTCACTACCTTTCGAAATCGCATAGATTCGGAGAGGAGTATCATAAAAATGTTTATCTAAAAGTGTTGTTGTTTTAGTGGTTATGCACAAAGAAAGCGCACATGGAAGGAGTGAGTGGCGGGAAACGTTTGCACTGGCTTATTGCTGCTTACATACCTTAAAGTGGCTACTATAAGTTTTAGCCACTTGTAAGATGCAATCAGAGTTTGGTTAATGGGCGAGCTTCAGTGCAGCGTACAGACTCACGCACAAACAAGCACACTCACACACACACACACACACGCACACGCACATATAAAATAACACAGGATGAACTTTAAGGATTGTGTTTATTTAAAATTTAACTTTTTCCGAAATGTCGGAGAACAAAGCGAAAGCGCGAGCGCTTCATTTAAACGGGCACAAAATAGCCTCGGGGAAAATTTCGGCGCGGAAATCGCTTAAGTACACTATGCCACAACAGTCGCAGCAGTAGCAGCAGCAGCAGCAGCAACAACAATCACTGACTGCAGTAGACAATGGCGGGTTCCGGCGGATGTTGCCATGTGGTAATATGTGTATGTGTGTGTGTGTATGCAGGCGTGTGTATACGGATGCGTACGCCGCGTGTCCGTTGGCTTTTACTTTTTCTTTCTTTACTTTTTTGCAAGCAATAAAAATTATGGAAATTATGCAGCGAAAATTTACATATAAATTGTTAAATAGTAAAAAAAAGACAACAAAAACTCTTCAATACTGATGCAACAAAATGTGCGATTTTTTGTTGTTGTTTTTTTATTTTGTTGTCTGTTCTCCTTTAGTTCAGTTGGACTGCAGGCAGTTTTTGGTTTGATGGTAAACTTTAAATGCTTTTCGTTAGTAGTTAATAAAACCGAAGAGCAGTTCAGTTCAGTTAATCTGATCAACGAAAGTTAAATTTTGAGTAAATTTTGAAGTAGCTTTCAAATCGAAAATGCATGTAAAAAAACGTCTGTATTCGGAAAGCTCATTAGAAGCACACGCGTAATTCGAGAAACGTATTCGTATTTAATATTTATGTATGTATGTATGTATGTATGTATGTATGTATGTATGTATGTATGTATGTATGTATGTATGTATGATCAACCTCATCTGGGTTTCCGGACATAGGAACATTGAGGGTAACGAAATGGCTGATGACTTGGCACCGGAACAAGCTATCCCGGCTCTGGCACCCATAGGCAAAGTCAAATCTTCACTGGGCGAGTGGTGACTAAAAAGACTTGGCTTATACACAATCCGACGAGATCTCACGAATTCATTAACATGAAACGCTGAGATATCATGCCGATCACTTACATCTGCACTGAATACTGTCCTATAGGATAAAACGCCATGAATCCGTAAAAAAACGTTACTGAGAAATCACCGAACTCTGATTAAGTCCTCAAATGTAGTCGCAAAAAAATGTTCTTTGTTTCTAAAAAACAATTTGGGGTAAAGTCAAATAAAGAGACGGAAACAATTCCAAAATATCTTTTTCTATAACTTTACTAGCTATGTACAATATTGTGTGATCCTTTTGGATATAAAAAGGAATCCGCAGAATGGATGGCTCGGAATTGAATTGCTCAGTAAACTAGCCCATGCAGCGAATGTAATTCGAATTCTCTCTGAGTCATTCATTTATTTTATTTTGGTGGACGATTTTGTTCAAGAATTAATATAAACAAGGAAAAAAAAATAATGAAGTGAAATTTTTAGTTTGGGATTTGGAATTTATTTCTTATCTTTTAATTAAATTGTATAAAAGTGTAGAAAAAAACTGTATGAACTTTGCATATGACACTCACTGCACATATGTACATATGTATTATATATGTACATATGTATATGTGCGTATACACCGAGTATGTACTAAAATATAATTTGTATCCTCCGCCATTAGCTGAGCAAATAGTGCACTCCAAGCAGAATTGCCGAGTTGAAAATTGCAATTTTCGCTGCTACTGTTTACACTGGACAACAATAACAACAATAACAACAACAACTACAAAAACAAGACCAATGTTTGCTCAATGCCATTTCGCTCTTTTACGATACGCGTGCTTATTTATTTGTTTTTTTTTATAACTATTTTGGTAAAATGGAAACGATTTTTTGCTTTTTATGCACCACCCAGTGGACATATTGAGTTTGGGCAGGTATATAAAACTTTCATAAATTTTAAGAATTGTATTTTTGTTTTTCTTTTCTTGATATCAAAGTTTACTATATAGAGTCCTAATGGTGATATCGAAGCTATATATGTATATATATTTCCAAAGAATTGATTAACGCATTGCAAGTTGTAAAACTGAAACGTCCAGGACATTTTTGAAGTTGAAAAAAGAATATTTCAAGTCTGTCGATATCTTCTAAACCACAACTGTCATTTCTGGACGGACATCATTTGATCAAATTATAATATAATATAATATGTTACATGAATACATTATAAACCCTATAACATGTATGTATGTATAGACGTGCATATTATGGGTACGACCCTAATGACGTTCCATTGCGAAGTGTTTTCTTGAAGCTTTTACATTTTATTTAAATATATAGACATACATACATACATACATACATACATACATACATACATACATACATGCATACATACATACATACATACATACATACATACATATATTAACACTTTTCGAACATTTTACGGTCATTAAAAATTAAAAAAATAATCTTTTACAAATTATTAAGTAATCGCAAATTTCCGATTTAAAAAAACATTTAAAATGGTAGAACTCACACACAGATACAGTACAAAAGTCATTGAACAATTTTAATATTCTCCAAAGAAGTACATTTTTAAATGTCGTTAAGGCCGACATATAATTCGTACTTTTTATTAATTGAATTGTTGCGAAAATGCATTTCGACCTGTTGCACGCGCATGTATGTATGATGTACGTATGTATATATGTATGTATGTATGTATGTATGTATGTATGTATGTATGTATGTATGTATGTATGAACAACCGTGACTTTTTTTGTCTATCATTTATATTGATCGTTTGTTTGTTTGATTGTTTTATTGATAAAGCAAAAATAGTAAAGGACGCACTCAGCTCTTTCGAGTAATTTAATTAATATTATTAGTAGCTTTTACTCATTTTTGTTGTTTTTTTTTTGAATGTAATGCTTGCCGACAAACTGTCTGCCTATCTGACTGACAAACGAATAGATAGACAGATAGACAGACAGACAGACAGACAGACAGACAGACAGACAAATATATAAATGATAACAACAGTTAGCTAGAATCTGATTTAGAAGATTTGCTGTGATTTCTGTAAATAGTTTCGAAGTGGGTTGTAGCAAGTACTTGCGTAGGCGTCACTGGTGTAGGTAAAACTACACTAAATGACGTAAGTTATTCAAATCCTAATTATGACAATGCCTACATAAATACAAATGTACATAAAACGAATTTGCGCATTATTAGAAAATAAATTGATGTACTTCAGTTAAATATGCGCAACTAAACGAACAATGTAAATATATATAAAATGTTAGACTTTTATATAAATATACATATTTAGACAATTTAAAGAATCAATATATACTTCCATATTTATATATATATATATATATATATATATATATATATATATATATATATATATATATATATATATATATATATATATATATATATATATATATATATATATATATATATATATATATATATATATATATATATATATATATATATATATATATATATATATATATATATATATATATATATATATATATATATATATATATATATATATATATATATATATATATATATATATATACATACATATATATTCGAATAATTAAAAGAATAGTTACTATTGCAAATATTCCTTTATAATAAATATTATAATTCGAGTTTCGAAATTCTTCTCGTAATTAAAAAAAAAAGACTCTTTTGTCGACTTTAAAATTTCTATTTCGTTTTTCGCAAATATTTTTTTTTTTTTTTAATTTGATTTTAACAACAGTTTAATTTTGTTCAACAATAATCATGTAAGTTTCAATAATTATTTTCTATGCTAAAAATACATATAAATACAAATACATATTTATGTGGATAGTGATAATAAAGATTTTTTTAGAAAATCAATGTCATTTAAAATATTTCATAATTTTGGTATTATTAATTTCACAATAACAATAATTAAAAAGAGATAATTCTGGCCATAATATATGAATGAGTCTTAGCCATTTAATATGGAAAAAGATTTACGTACAATATAAGCAGAAGAATTTCGCATAATACAAATTCTAATTGGAATGATGATGATGGTTTAAAATGTGAGACAATCGGGAGACGACGTACAGCGACGAACGACGACGACAGTGACAAGAAAGATAATCGAACAAACGATTACGCTGATATATCGCGCGCGCTTCATAAAATAAACTTAAAAATAGTGAAAGTAATAAAAACTAACTATTGATTGCGTATAACACCGGCACCGACGCCTCCACTGTGGGCGCACATCGACGGCACAAAAGACCATTCGTCTGTCTCGGGATCGTACACTTCAACGGTGGATAGATTAGATTCGCCATCATAGCCTAAAAAGAGAAAAAATACAAATTCGTTAATATTCAAATAGATTTATACTAACAAAAATTAAATAAATTACATACGGGTGGATCATTTTCGAATTCAAAATAAAGCTCATACTCAACTTTAGTATCTACTTTATAGCTGTCAAATAAATAGTTTATCTGTCAAATAAAGTTAGTACTAATGAACTTTATTTAACTGTGAATATGAAACAAATTAGATATGGCAATTTTAAATTAACTCAATTTAAATGTACACTGCTTTATATCAGAGCTGCATGAATACGTTATTCATTTCGTATATCGTTACTAAAATACATTATAAAAAACGTTATTTTGAAATAACGTTTCCCAAAATTATTCTCCAAAAAACGAACAAATAAAAAATAACGTTTTCGGGTAAGATATAAAAGTAATTCCTTTTGCAAATAAAAAATCAAAATCTTGACTTGAATTACAAATAAAAAAATTTAGTTTTTCCATTGTCTTAGAATCAAAAAGTAACGTTAAAGATAAAATATGTTAAATACGCACCGCCGATGGCCCACAGCTTTCCCATATTCGCGGCCAAAGCCACACGGCTGCGCTTGCAATTCATGGGCGTCACCAGAACCCAGGTGTCTGTTATCGGATCGTACACTTCGACAGAACGTAGAAACGAATTGCCATCATAGCCGCCACACGCATACAATTTACCGCCGAGCGCCGCCACTCCCAGGCGACATCGCCGATTAAGCATCGATTTCATTTTCACCCAAATGTCTTTGACGGGATCATAGCGCTCGACCGAATCGAATATTGAGAGACCATCGTGACCGCCAAGTGCGTACACATTGCCACCCAGTGGCGCTACACCGCCGGCAGAGCGGTACTTCATCATAGGCGCCACCTGCAAATATATAATTTCAAATTAATACAATTTCAATTAAGCTATTATATTTTTGAAGAGCAATTTTTTATGGTTATGAAATAAACAAAACTGATCATTTTTAATGTTAGATTAAAATTTTTTTAAATAATTTTTTTTTTCATATTAAAAGTTAACAAATATTTACCGTTTTCCAGACATCCGTTTTAGGGCAATAGCGCTCAACCGTGTTGAGTGAGGTAACGCCATCATAGCCGCCACATACGTAGATGCATTCTTCCAAGGCAGCCACACCAACAGCGCTGCACATGTTGAACAATAAAAGGTTTAATTAATTTTATAGTAAATTATATAATATATAATCAAAAATCACAATTATAAAAAAAATGTATATGTACTTCATAATATCATAATAATTAAAATCGTAAAATAGTAGTTATTTATGTACTTCTAATAGAAGTTATTCAGTTATTTTAGAATAAGTAAAAATGTATGTCTCCGCACAGACCTGCGTTTGCAGGACATTGCATGTCCTTGTGTCCACTTATTCTGCTTTGGATCGTAAACTTCGACGGTAGAGAGACGCTCAGTGCCATTAAAGCCTCCAAAAGCATACAATTTGCCATCCATGACGGCAACACCAACGCGCGATCTAAATAAATTAAGAGACTCAATGAAACCACTAAGAAAAATTTCTTCTCAGGCAGACACTTGCCTCATGTTAGACATTTGTTCGCCCTTTTGCCACTCCTTTGTGACCGGATCGAAAATCTCTACAGTGCTGACGGATTCGCCATTACTTGCCAAGCCACCGACCGCATAGATTTGACCGATATCGAATCTTCCACAACGCTGGCGAGTTCTGCAAATAAGAAAAGTTCAATGTCAAATTAAAGTAAATTAAAATATTTCCATGCTCACCTAAAACTCAGCAGCAAGCCGCGTCGCTCGGGCATCAAGTGAAAATCCTTTGCTTCGTCCAACAAATCGCGACACTGATGCGATGAACGAATAAGCTCTTCGCGTGCCACACGATCCGCTAGAAATTGCGGCGACAACAGCGGAAGACGCACCTGTGACAGTACCTGCGGAAAAAGCGCGGCACGTTTCTCTTCGGCGTATTTAACCCACTTCAAGCACGCCTCGAAGATGACCTCTTCCGTGGGAACATTCAGTTCATCGCGACGCAACAACTCGACCAATTCATCATAGTCCAGCGCGAAAAACTCTTCGGACTGAGCGACTTTGGCGAATTTATTATCTGAAATTATTTAATTTTTATAAACAAATATTAATATCATAATATTTAAAGTTGAAATAATTGTTGACGCGTACCAATATATTTATCAGCGGCCTCTACGAGCAACGTACAGCTCATGGAGTCAGCAAAGTGTCGGATGCCCAGCACATTGTGCGGATGAAAACGTGATATCAAAAAATCAGCGCACGCGTTACGTACTTTAAGCAGCTGCAAAAACGAAGCGCCCACCATCAAACTTTGCACATTTTGATTATCAATGCGCACCTGAGCACTGTACGCATAATTGATGAGACTCTCCAAAGCGCTCGGTTCGATTTCCTTCATTGTAATCTCCTTGATTCGGCTCTCGGCCATGTTGTGCGTAAACATGGCATAGAAATATGGAATAGTAGAGGCCAGAACGATTCGATGTGCCGAAAAGGATTGATCCTCGACCTGAAAATTGTTCAATTTGGAATCAAACAAATTGCCACTCAATTTAAACAAACAATTCAAAAGTTTTTGTTCAGTCTCCACAATTTTAAAAAAATTGATATGAAACATTTAAGCTTACATAAATACTTAGGACAGGATTTGTATAAAACAACTTATAGTGAAAACTAATTTGATTATATACACAGACCTACAAATTTCGGTCAAATTTTATACAGAAATCATTTTAAACACAAAGGCATGACGCCATCACGTCAGGTTCGTTTTTTTTTTTTTTTCATATTTAAAATTTTTTCAATTGACTAACGTTCGATTTATGTATAGAAAATTCACAAGATTGAGAAGTATTTTTTTTCGACCTGTGAAATTGAAGGTCGTATGAAAAAATATACTTCACTAAAACGAATTGTTCTGGTAGAAAAAAAAAGAAACGAGAGGGAACATTTCGAATTCATCGAATTGATTTGAATGGCAAAGCAAAGTATACATTTTTTAAATCCTATCATTATTGTTTTATGTATAAATACTAAAATGCCACCAGCCATGTTACAATAAATGTCATTGGTTTAGTGAACACAGTCGTTCACAAATCCGCTGCACTATAATTTTGTTTATACCATTGCCGTCAGAGTCTAAACTAAGAAGTGGGATGACTCAAAGAAAATTATTGGAATCGGTTTTCAATTCATATTTCAGAAATTCTTGACTATATTGTGTGAGTCTATGTTGAAAGTTGTAGGTAAAATTTTATCAATGAAAACAAATGTAAACAAAGACAACTTGTCTGTCGCTGTCGCCTTGGTCTGCTTTTGAATTGGACCATCGATTTTGTTGGAGAAATCGCGAGCGCTCACCTTAAGAGTAACATCGCACAACTTGCCTTGACGGCGGATTTCGCGCATCAGCGGAAAGCTATCACCAAATAAATCGTCCTGCTTATAAATTACGAATTTTTCGTCCTGTCCGTTGTCGCTGAGATCCATTTTTATTTTTGTTGGATTCGGCTTCCTTCTAAGCACTGAATTTTTCCGATTGTTTTTGTTTTTATTTTGCCTCTGTCTGAGCAGGGCTGTCAACTTGTAGTTTTCCCAAGTACTCTGGTGTATATTTTAAATTCATTTGCATTGCAATTTAAGGTGAGTTTCATTACACCTTGAATTCCATATACCATATACTATATATATATTTGTAACACTTCTATATTGGCACTGTTTTTAAGGTGCATTGGCGCAACATCACAGTACAGATATATTGTTTACGATCGAGAAAAACGATAGAAGAGTATACCTTAAACGACAATTGAAAATTCAAAAAATTCAGTGGCGGTATGAAAACATTGTCAAAAATTTTTATTTTCTTTCAGGTTCAAAAACATTAGGTTCCTGAACGTAAAGTCAAAGTTTTTACTTTTCCTTTTGAAATTTTCTTTTAATATTTTGCCTCCGCAATGAAAACTGAGTTTTACTCATTGAAGCCGTTTTGCTGAGCATTTCTTGAAAAAATTCATAATTGAACTTGTGCCTTGCTTGGAGTACCATAAAAAATGTTTTAGATTCAATTAAAAATTTGAATGCAGGGCTAAGGTTAACCTTAAAAACAAAGCGAGTAGTTAATATTATATTTTTCTCGATAAGATACTTATTTATTTGAGCCTCGTGAAATTGGATTTACGTTGAATTTTACGTTGATTTTGGTTTTTTGGTAATATAAAAATTTTTAGGATTTTTCTGTTGTCGTGTTTAAACTTTTTCGGAATTGTTCACAAAATTATGTTATAACAAGTTGCTATCCCTTAATTACTACCAAAACAATTACTCGATTTTATAAGGTTTTTTTTTCGACATCACTAACGCAAAACCAAAATTAAACGTCAGTTTTTTTATTTTGGCAACAATTTTCTTGTAAACAAATCCACAGTTCTTTGTAAATTTTATTTTATTCCTTCGCAAAAACCAATTTAAAGCACAAAATGAAATACGAAATTGTGCCAAACAGTTGTCGCGTTTGTCTGCGCAAAAACAAAAAGCTGAGGTGCATCTATGAGCCACACGAGGCGGGCGATGAGAGGCCGGCAGAAATGCTGCGTCTGATTACGGGCAGTGCTGTACTCGAACAAGTAAATTTAATTTAAAAACTTATTTAAATAACATCGACTTTAATTCACAACGTCTTTCACTAAAACTAAGGCACAATCCCAAAAGGATCTGCTTCCGAAGTGCATCTGCAAAAGCTGTGAACTTTCGCTTAACCTTGCCTGGCAATTCCGGACGCGTGCACTTAAATCCCAACGCCTAATTGAGATCTATTGCGGTGGCGATGGAAAATCAAAGACGTCCCCTAACGACGTTGAATTAATGCTGGATGTTAAGCAAGAGAGCGATGAAGAAGATGAAGATCATTTTATGGAAATACACGAGTCACTGGAGGAGGTGTGCATGCGCGAAGAGCAATCTTACGACGATAATAAGCAGCTTAAAATCGAAACACTTGAGATGTCGTATGTGGACGGCGATGAAGATGAAATGACCGAATATCTGGATGAGGACGATGAAGATGATGAAGCGGCAGATTCGTATCTTGATGCGGATACATGTGCCGAAGAGGATCCAGAACTCGACGAGCATGTTATTCACGACGAAGATGAGCAACAAGCCGAATGCTCTGAGTACGAAGTCGTCGAATTGCCGCGCGATCGTTCTCTAATATCCAACTGTGCAAAAACAATAAGTGAACCGCGACTACAAGCAACACCCGAAGACGATCGAGTCATTGAGGAGTTGCGAAAGGAATTAGAAACGCTCGAAGATATGTTGGAGGCGACGCGCCCAATCTCAAGTCCCAAAAAATCAGCGACAACCGTAAAGAGTTCACACAATATCGGTGCTAAGCAGTCGGCCACATCGCTTGTCAAAAGCCGACGAGGTCGCAAGCCCAAATGTCCACCAATAGACGTTACCAACGGTCAAAATCAACAAGTGACAAGTGAAGAGGTGTCCTCCGTCTCATCCGTTGTAACGCTTAAAGTGGTAACAAAGCGTAGTAACGTCAAAAAGGTGTACGAGGAGAGCGGTCACATTTGCGATGTCTGCGGAAATATCTACGAGAAGCGTGGACGCATGATGGAGCACCGGCGCCGACATGACAAGGAGTTGCGTTTCGCGTGCGAGTAAGTTCTTCAAAAAAAGTTTGAAATAAATTCTTCTTTTTTATTTACGAACTTAATTTAACTAATTATTTTTAGACTATGCGATAAGCGTTTCCATTTGCGCGAGAAACTTCGAAAGCATATGTTCTCACATAGGTAAAATATAATATTATTTTTTATATACAATATTTTCTAATATCTTATTTTTAAAAATGATTTAAATTTATTAAATAGTGGAGGCAAACCGTTCAAGTGCTCCTTTTGCAGTTGCAGTTTCTTCTACGAGAGCGTCAAAAAGGCACACGAAGCGTAAGATTTTTTTAAAATTTCTTTTAATTTGAAATTTTTTAATTTTATATATTTCCAGTGTACACAACGGCCACAAGCCATACATCTGCGAAGAGTGCAATAAAGCGTTTGCTTATTCGCACACGTTAAAAAAGCACAAGCTGATACATGCCGACATTAAGCTTTATCACTGCAAATACTGCGACAAAGACTTTCGTCTGCTGCATCATATGAAACAGCACGAGGAGACTAAAATCCATCAGAACACAATGCGTACGTGGGAGGAGGAGGCTGCAGCGACATCAACCAAAGCTGGCATAAAAGCTTCGACGGCGACTGTTTAAGTTTAATTTATTAGTTTTAGATCCGATTTTAGATACATAGTTTAAATTAAGATATTCGTTGCTTGCTTAATTATATAATGTTTAATATACGAATAATTACCCTTAAGATCGCACATTATTATTGTAAATATTCAAACTATTCATTTTGTGAATTATTTAAATGCATCCGTTTAGTTGAAATTCAGCATTGAACATGAAACTCAATTGTTAATAATTTGCAAACGATTTCTATAGCACTAAAATCTGTTGTCTATCGTTTTAAAATCATGTGATTTTGTCATAAATATTTTAAAAAGTCAATTGAAGAATTGTTTTATTACAAAATCATTTTACTTACGTTATTTTCAGTAGAGTTTTCGGGCTTTGGTTGGAAGTAAGAAACATAAGCAATTCCTTTTGAATATGAAAGATCAAAATCTTGGCTGGAATTATAAAGAAAAAAAATAGTTTTTGCAATGTCTTATTACCAAAAGTTACAACCTCTGGTCAAAATTAATTTCTACAGTGTATTTATCTCAGTAGGGCTGAATTTGCCTTAAACGTTTGAAATGTTTTTATCAGACAAATTTATAGAAGTCAAGTTTAATAATTTCTTTGGGAGAAACATCAGCTTCTTTTCTTTATTGCCTCTTCTACTCTACTCTCCTCTTTCTCTACTCTTCTATTCAGGCCGTTCCCAGATTTAGATCAATTTTGTATGCCCTGAAGGTGTTGTTTGGGTGTTCAGAACTTCGGCATATAAAGACTTTTAGGAGAGTAATTAAACGAAAACTTAAAACACAATTCAAGCTAACTAAAAACTAAATTTGAAAATAACAAGTGTAAAGTTTTGCCTATCTCCTAATGATAGGCTAGGCGTGGGGACAAAACAAAATTCGCTACTTAACAAAACCAAAAATACAACTATCAAGCTTTTGAATGTAGAATAAAGTACGTAAGTAAGTTTGTAAACAATATTTGCTAAACATGTGTTCCTATTACGGATGACAATTCAACCCAGTTAAGTTGCCAATTTGGTCGCCATCGACAAATTGGTATAATCGTAGACATTTTGTCTTCAGTTCGGTTGGCATCCGCTAATTCGCAGTTGTCTGTGAGTCTGTAAGTATATTGATGAGTCTTCTAAGATTCAACAACCACTCATTAAAATAAAATAAATCACAGTAGGACATCTTCTAAGCTATATCGAAGCTCAAATAACCTACACTATTTTTGATATATTCATTTTAGATTTATTTCGTACTGCTAAATATGCTCCTGTAATATATGAATATAGTACTATTAAAAGAAAGCGTTCTTCTCATCCGATCAAGCCTATTTTGGTCAATAGCATAAGTACTTATAATATTCTGTTACTACTTTCAAAGGGAAACCTTTACTAAACAGGAGAACTTTGCTTTGGAGGTGACAATAGTTTAGTCCGACTGACAGATGGCCGGACAGCTTTAAAACGATGCTCATGATGTAGTGTGTACAACCAACGACCACATCTGATAATGTAAATGAACGAAACATTTTTCTGAAGCAAAATTCACGCAAAAATCCTAAAAAAAAAAATTAAGATTCTTCAATGCATTCAAGGTTCTCGCAAAAATCCAGTTTCTCGAAAAAAGCAAAACTCTCGCATAGCTCTTTAAACAAGATTTTAGCATCATGCATGGGCAAGTCTCTTATAAATAAATAACTTTGTAAAAATTTTGTTCAACATTTTTATTATTTGTTTTATACAATTTTTTTATCAATAATTTTTGTACAAATACAAATTACAAAATACTTATTTTGACGTCATAACTTGGCTAATGGTTTCAGAGAAAAAAAAAAAGAATAATTAATTGTATTCTATAGGTTAAAAGATTCTTAAGATTTCGAAAAATTACTTTAGGAAAACTACTTAACATTTTCGATTTATTTTTTAATATTATCATATAAAAATAAACATTGTATATGGAGTAATTGTATATATGGAAATAGGTATGTAAACAGAAAAATTGTAAGTTATTAGGGCTTTAATTAATAATTTTTTTTAATGTTGGATTTGATCATGGGTCGATTAACAGAATCACCTCGTCTAAGGGATAAGAATAAACAGTGCACAAAATATATATATATATATATATATATATATATATATATATATATATATATATATATATATATATATATATATATATATATATATATATATATATATATATATATATATATATATATATATATATATATATATATATATATATATATATATATATATATATATATATATATATATATATATATATATATATATATATATATATATATATATATATATATATATATATATATATATATATATATATATATATATATAAGAGCATTTCTCTATGTTACAAACGTCCACTAAAATACAAACATGCTCCACTGAGTTTTACATAACAAATAATCAAACAATTTAACGCAGAAAAAAAAGTAAAGTATTTCGTTAACAAATTTTTTAGAATCTCGTAAAATTAAGTGAAAACTTTTACATATAGAATAATAAACATTTACAATAACATGTTTAAAAATGGTCTTTTAAAAAGTTTTGATTTTAGTTCTATACCATTGTCAAAAATTCAAAAAGTTAAAATATGCGTAAAAAATTGTGTTCCCATTTCTTTTATAAATTCTCAACTAAGAGATTTTACTTTCAAATTTGTTTTTCATATGGACAAGCTCAAATCTAGATCTGTGTTGGTTTGTGTTAACCTGTGCCGTCCGCGCGGATATGCACGCTGGCAGTTCAGCGCAAACAACGACGGGTAGTACTGACGATAGACCACGTAGGTTATAGAGAAGCCGATCAGACCGCCCACCAGCACATCTTGCCAGTGGTGATGATAGTCGCAAGTACGACTGATCGCGATGAGAGTGGCCACGACGACTGGTGCCAGTGTAATGAGCAAACGCCATGTTTGACCACGCCCACGCACACTGAAAACCTGCAGCTTGGCACCAACATACAACGCGATGAAGCCCAAACCGGTGAAGGCAACTGAAAAAAGAGCAATTGCAAAATAAACTGGTAAGTGAATTATCTTCAGCTACACTCAAGCTCAAATACTCTGCACCATGTCTTTGCCGAGCGTCCGTGCGGTGTAGAGTATGATAAAAAATGGAAAATTAATAAAAAGCAAAATCAAATAACTCACACGATGCGTGACCACTGGGAAAACTATTGTGTCCATCCTTGACGTCGTGCAGCGATCCGGTGCAGTTAAGCAAATCCAAGGCACCGCCTGCGGCAGCATCACTCACGTCATTCAGCACCATGACGCCATCGGGAAAACAGCGATAGAAGAAATCCGGTCTTGGACGACCAACGGTTATTTTAAGCATACTTGTGGTAAGTCCGTTTAGGCACCACGCCAATGTCCATGTCCAGCTGGCTGCACGAAAGTCCCGTAGATCGCGTGTTATCAGCAAAAAGACGAGCGTCGTAAGGAAAGGACCCAGTGTAACTGTCAGCAATAATGTACCCGGTGCGACAATGTGAGCAGTTCGAGGATTCTTGTACTGCCAAAGCTCTTCGATTTGAATTTTCCGGTTGAATGTAGGCAACGCCTCCAATTTACTAAACATAAAAATAATAACAGTTATTTTGTATTCGGTTTTTGAATAAGTGAACAGTAAATTAGAAAATCTTCCAAGTTTTATAATTATTGTAATAAGTTGAGAAATGACTAGTCCCAGGCGCAGCACGCCTAGGATTTGTCCACCATTTCTTTTGTTGTAACTCACGTGAATATAATGACCATAACGACTCGCACCGCTATATCGATGATGTCGCTAATGACGTACTTGCAACCGCCAGAAGTCCAACATTCCCTTGATCTGACTCCGCCGCCAGCGCTGCTATGTTCGAGTCTTTCGTGCATCTGCTCACGTTTGCTGTCGGCATTCATGGCCAACTCGTTGTGCCACACATCATTTCCACAATTGTCGCTATCGACGATGACGTCGTCCACTGAAGTTTTCGTTGTGTTATGATTTAAATTTAACGACGTCATTGTTGTTGTTGTAGATAGTATTTCCGACATAGTGCCTACCTATGCAGGAATTTCCGTTTCCGTTGTGGATGTTTTACAAGTTCTTTTAAATTAAAATGGTTTGATCCTCGGAGGCAATAATTAATAATACTTTAAAGAGAAAGTGCTGTAAAGAAGAATCAAAAACTGCGGTAAAAGAAATGAAGTAAACAAAAAATTTAATTTTTGAAATACGATTTCTCTAGACTTCACATTTAGCGCTGCAAATTTGTTTATTTTATTCTGTCATCCGATAGTCATCATTATGTCTGAATAATTTTCATACTCGCAGGAAGTTACAGTGACAATGTTCAACTTATGGTGCCTCAGAATCTTTGCGTGTGGAGTTTTTGCTCAGTTTCACCCACCGGACATAAAGTGGAGATTATTTTTGGGTAAAGTCTCGAATTTGTCCACATTAATTTCATGAAACCGAAAACTGATAACGTGCATTTTTTGTTGTTCCTTAAGTCAGTAAAACGTTTTGTAAATTAAGCGTTCTGCTAAATACGTTGGTCAGTAATCAGCGCAACTTTTTACTTCAATGTTTTTTCCATTATCTGTTGTAGACTGCCACTTTTTTTTTATAGTGTAAGCTATAAGAGAGACATTCAACAAATCTTTTCCAGCCATGTAAGATAGACAATCCAAATCGAAAAAAAAATCGAGATGTAAAATTTCCAAGTCATACTGACGGCCATATGAGAATAAAGTTCGGAATATTATAGCAGAATTATTATTTTTTATTATAATAATTAAAATTATAACAAAGATTAATGCACTAGCTACCAGGGCTATCGGCTTTTGATACGGACCAATATAATTTTATTATATTAGATATAAAAAGGTCTAAACGTTCACTACGTTCATTTTTAAAGCTCTTAAAAAAATGTTCTCATTTACAAGAATTTCAACTAATTTAAATGAATTTTAAACACTTTTCGGTTTGATTAAATTAATACCTTTTCAGTTTACGATTAAACGCGAAATTAAAGAAATGTCGTCGCGTTCTTCCGAGCAAATCAACCGTCAGCACCAAAATCAAATTTTCGTCTGAGCACCAATAACCCAAAAATTTATAAAACTCTCACGCCGCACGACACATTTCTTAAAAAATATTATCAATCACAGAATTGGAACGAGCATCGAACGAACTTTTGCTCCTTTGTCATGTGGTGGGATTTCGATTTCAAATCTGATTTATGTAAACGAAACTCTCAATTTCTTAAGAAGCCGATTGCGATTACCTACAAAGAACACAAACAATTGATCTCTGCGCTCACCCGGCGCGGACTTGTGTGTGTCAAGAACATTACCGATGATCCCCCGGTCGGCAGGCATCGATTCAGTTCAAACACGGCTTCGGTTTGGCTTGGTGAGAAACACAGTCGGCACAGTGTAACAACTCGAATGGTGCGCAAAGGAAGAAGTTATTACTTTTTTGTTCGTGGTAATCGTCGAAACAACAACAACAACATTATCAATAAAACAACAACAGAATCCCAACGGAGCAACAGGCACTTGAACACATAATGCTTAAGATCCACACAGTGGCTACGACTTATCAGAGCTCCGCTATATACGCTTGGGTTATATAAAAAATAAATTATTATTACTATGCACCACACAGTGGTGCATAATGGTTTTGGTCAATTGTTTGTAACGTAGAAAAATACTCAAGATAGATATAGACATATGTATATATATTCTTGATCTGAAACAAAAACTGAGTCGATCTAGCCATGTCTGTCTGTCTGTCTGTCTGATTCGAAACTGTTACTGAAAATACCGCTATAAATTCATAACGAATTCGCGGAGCTCTGCGATAATGTAAAGTGACGAAAGCGTGTAAAACAAACGGATCATGTGAGAGTTATCTTATGAATATACTCGTACAGTCGTGTGACAATTAAAGGGACAGTGATATGCAGGAGCAAAATTTGACGAGAAAACAAATAAAATGAAAAAAATGCTTTTAGTTTTGTTTAATGTTTATCAATCATAAAAAGAAGTTCCATTTAGTTTTTCATCACTTTGGGATGATCGTATATTTTATTTATTATTTTGAATATACAGGGTGGCGCAAAATTAATCACCCTATTGGAAGATGCTCTCATTTTTGCAAATGGCCGCCAATGTCAAATCTGTTTTGACATTTGTGGACTAGACAGATACAGAATACAAGTGAATAAGCCATGGAGCGATACACTCCCCAAGAACGCGGAATAATTGTGTCTATTTTTTTGCGTAACAATTCGTCTGTGGTGTTGGCAAAAATCATAATGAGCGATGAGGCTCATTTTCACCTCAACGGGTACGTGAACAAGCAAAATTATCGCTTCTGGGGAACCGAAAATCCGCGATTGATGCACGAGAAACCATTACACCCGCTCAAAGTGACTGCGTGGTGCGCTGTTCACGCTGGAGGAGTCATCGGGCCGAACGCCGCGGGTCAAACGACAACAGTGGACGGTGCGCGCTTTAGGGCAATGTTGACCGAGTTTTTTCTGCCCGAACTGGACGAATTAGGACTGGTGGACATGTGGTTCCAACAGGACGGAGCAACAGCACACACTGCACGAGCCACAACCGACATTCTGAAGGCCGCGTTTCCGGGTCGCTTAATTTCGCGTTTTGGCGATTTTCACTGGCCCGCCAGATCGCCCGATTTAACGGTCCCGGACTTCTTTTTATGGGGTTTTTTGAAGTCTCGTGTTTACATCAACAAGCCTGAGACCTTGGAAGCCCTCAAGGAAAATATCCGACACGAATGAAAGAATTTATCGCCCGAAACTCTCGCCGAAGTGATGGAAAATGCCATAAAACAAGCCCGTATGGCGCCGTAACGGCGCCCATTTATCCGATATCATCTTCTTGACTTAACACAATTAATTCTAAAGGTCTAAATAAACATAATCAAAAAACAGAATCGAAGTTTCTTATTTAGAAAAGAAATAAGAGCCAAACAACATCGGATGACTTATTTTGCGCCACCTTGTAGTATGCAATATTTTGATGTGAAAATGTAGGTACACTGCTAGATTTGGTCGAAAAATAATAACAAACAAATATGGGAAATGGAAAAAGTTAGCACTAGCTTCTGATATAAGACGTTTCTAGTTTGTTCAACACTTTGTTAAGGATCCTTTGTTCGTTAAGACTGCTTGACATCGTCTTGGCATAAAATTAACAAACCGATATCGAACGGACACTTTCCTCTTATTGACGTCTTAACTACAATATATTCCACAAATTTTCAATAGAATTAAAATCCTACGATTCTAAACCTTAGCGGAAAGGACATTACACTGAACTATTAACAGGACAACAATTACCATCTGAGGAAAATAGAAGTGGTAAAAAATAATTCATGCCGACGCTGTCAAGAGGAGCAGGAAACGCTGTACATGTTCCCTGCACTTGTCCAGTGGTCACATATTAAAAATTAAGCCCACTACAATTACAAGATTTATAAATATTCTAGAATTGTGTTTGTAGGGCAACGAGGCTGCACCATAGATCTCTCAGGTCGCAGTGCTTATACAGCCTCTTATTATTAAATATTAAAAAAGAAGAATGAATTGCAGTGCTTAGATCTACCCATTAATTTCAACTAAAAACTAACTAATTTCAATCAAAAGTAGTGTTAAACAAAACAACCTCCGTTGAAAATCAATTCATGCAGACTATGGCTGAATTTACTTGAAAGGTTTGGAATGTTTAGGATAATTCTCTCAGAGAGTTCGACTTTTAAATTTAGTATTAAACTTTCGTAGCATTGACGTCATTGTGTCGTTGAATTCAGGTCCGAAAGTGTTTTTAATTTTGTGACGGCGTTATCTTATTTTTCTATTTTTCTTGGTGTTAAACATAACGACTTGCAAATTTGTCACATCAATGGACAGAATATTGTAATAAAAGTTTTTATTTCTTTTTTATACCCTTCGGCAAGTACAAGTACACTTACCGAAGGTTGTATTGAGTTTGTTCTTCCACTTGTTTCGCTCACAAGGGGGCGTGGTAGATATGACGAAGTATATATATATATAAATAATCCGCGTCGGATTCTGAGTTGATTCAAAGATTTCCGACCGTTTGGACGTATGTACCAGCGATTATAGCCGTAGTTTAAAAGCTATCGAGCTGAAATTTAGTATGTGAGCTCCTGTTTTTTAAGCAGAAGCTAAGTTCTAATATCGACCAAAACTACTACACCCTCCCATACATACCCCATGTGAAAAAAATTAATAAAAACAGTTTCAGTGGAGATTTTCAGTTCAACTTCAAAATTAAACTCAAAACTGCTCACAAAAATGGGCGTGATCGGATAAGAACCACCCCTACCTCCCATATAAACCACTTTACTAACATAGAAAAAAACATTTTCAAAAATAGTTACAGTGTAAAAATCAGTTTAAATTCGGTGTTTAACACTTTGGTAGGAACACTTAACTACTAACCAAAAAGGGGCGTGATCCGACAAGAACAATTTATAATAGAGACATGTAGCACTTATATATAGTGTCACTGAAATGACGGAGGGTATTTGAACTTCGGCCTAGACGAAGATTATTCTCTTACTAGTTTGTTTTGTTTTATAGGCATAGTTTAACTCTTACGCTGGGTTTTCGAATGTTTCGTGCAGATAGGGAAGGTCATAGTGATGGTAGGATTATTAATGTACAATACATTGTCATCTAAATAGCCAATTTAATGGAGCGATAGGAAATATATTTTTATTTCTGGACCTAATATATGGCAGGTATACATTTTATATACAAGGTGGCGCAAAAGAAGTCATCCGATGTTGTTTGGCTTTTATTTTTTTTCTAAATAAAAAACTTCGATTCTGTTGTTTGATTATGTTTATTTAGACCTTTAGAATTAATTGTGTTAAGTCGAGAAGATGATATCGGATAAATGGGCGCCGTCACAATTGATTGCCATACGGGCTCGTTTTATGGCATTTTCCATCACTTCGGCGAGAGTTTCGGGCGATAAATTCTCGCATTCGTGTCGGATATTTTCCTTGAGGGCTTCCAAGGTCTCAGGCTTGTTGATGTAAACACGAGACTTCAAAAAACCCCATAAAAAGAAGTCCGGGACCGTTAAATCGGGCGATCTGGCGGGCCAGTGCAAATCGCCAAAACTCGAAATTAAGAGACCCGGAAACGCGGCCTTCAGAATGTCGGTTGTGGCTCGTGCAGTGTGTGCTGTTGCTCCGTCCTGTTGGAACCACATGTCCACCAGTCCTAATTCGTCCAGTTCGGCCAGAAAAAACTTGGTCAACATTGCCCTATAGCGCGCACCGTCCACTGTTGTCGTTTGACCCGCGGCGTTCGGCCCGATGACTCCTCCAGCGTGAACAGCGCACCACGCAGTCACTTTGAGCGGGTATAATGGTTTCTCGTGCATCACTCGCGGATTTTCGGTTCCCCAGAAGCGATAATTTTGCTTGTTCACGTATCCGCTGAGGTGAAAATGAGCCTCATCGCTCATTATGATTTTTGCCAACACCACAGACGAATTGTTACGCAAAAAAAAAGACACAATTATTCCGCGTTCTTGGGGAGTGTATCGCTCCATGGCTTATTCACTTGTATTCTGTATCTGTCTAGTCCACAAATGTCAAAACAGATTTGACATTGGCGGCCATTTGCAAAAATGAGAGCATCTTCCAATAGGGTGATTAATTTTGCGCCACCCTGTATGTGGCTTAGGACTTCATTAGACCAAAACAAATAAACTTCATCGATAAACCATAGCTTAACAATTCTAAAAGTCAATCATTTTTAAAAGAAATCGATGCCTTATCATGAAAAAAGGTACAATGCACACTCAAAAAAAAAATTACAACAAATTTTGTTCTTAAAAATTCGAATCATTGTCAGATAATAAAAACACTTGGAAACATATTCGCGATATTGATGTAAACGAAAGTGAAACTTACACGACTGAAATAATTGATAACATTGATGAACTTAACACCAAATCTGTAAACTTAACCATCATTAATCATAATTTATGATTTGATGTGCTTCAAAGTTGTTTGTCAATTAAATTAAATGCTGCCAGTATAGCTAATGATAATCATAATTTTAATGAAAAGTTTTCTTTTACCGCATGTGCTACCATTCATCAGACATATTTTTAATTAAGTCATAACAAATTCTGTATTTGTATGTCCACGCATAATAATAATGATCCCTGACCAATTGCGATTTTTCTGTTTTTATCAAAAGTGCTTAAGTCTATAGTATAAAAAAATATTATTTTTTTAATATATTGTATATAAGTACTTGTCAGCAAGTGATGAACAAAATGTATTCTTCATGTAAGCTAACTAAAGTTACAACTTGCAAAATATGACTCAAATATTAGGCTTAATTAAATCAATAGCTAAAAGACGAACTTATTTAAATCATAATGTTTAAGTATTTCCTTACAACATTTTTACATTTCTCATCTGCATCAAACAACTTTAAATTACTCTTGCATTAAATTCGTTGATCACACCAACAATTTTGTATAGAACTTTCTATTGGCAATGTTTCTTCTTAACCTCAGCTGGGAATCGCCAGAACGATATCTGAAAAACCTACTAACTAGAACACGTGATGCTATCAATTGCCCCTTTGAATACATTAGCTAATTTTCTTTATATTGTATTAAGTTATTTTTTGCTAAAAAATATCTTTAGAAAAATTGAAAGAATTCCTATTATATCTCGAAGAGAGATTTTAAATTTTATACTTGAACAAAGTGTTTTCTATTCGATTCAGTTTGCCAACTCTTGCTAGATCATTGAGTGCTTCCAGTTCATCCAGTTAAATTAGTACATCTAGTCTATCCAGCTGTGTGCTGTTCATCCAGTCCTTAAAGATCATCCAATCTATTATATATTACATTCAGTTTATCAAGTTCATGAAGTCTGTCCCGTTCATACAGTATTTTTAGTCCATCCAGAACTTATAGTTTATTGAGTTCATCAAGCTCGACACCCTCAGAGGTATTACCCCCTTTTGAAATTGGGGAGTTTAGGGGTTAAAACACAAAAACGGAAAAACTGCATTAAAATTACCGTCTTTTAGTAGTACAAGACTAAAGCCCAATCAATTATCTTCAATTTGGTATACAACATGTCAAACCTATCTTCTACCTCCTGAGTAAAATTAAGGTTTTAACAGATAAAAACCATGTACAAAGTAACATGCATATATCTCCTAAAGTTTTAAAGAAATCGTTTAGTACTTCAAGTACCTTTCAATACCTTTTATTTAATTCCTCAATTGTTTAAATATGTTACTCCGATCTCGAGTTTTAAACCTTTTTCAAAAAATAAACACTTATTCTTACGTATGAACACCCTGACAAGTGCACTTTTGTATTCTTGCATATATGGACATCTCTTTCTAGCACGAAAGTATTTATGTGAAATAAAAAGGCGCACAAATTTCATTTTTCGATCGGCGAGAATATTTGTGTAGAGGATGAAAATGAACATTTTATTGAGTATATTATACAAAAAATAAACGTACTCAATATTATTTACGTTTCTTGTTTGTTAAATAAATATTAAAAAAACTCCCAAATAAAGTTTTATTTATCATAAAAAAATCAAAATACAATTTTGATGCAATTTAAAACAAAAGTTCTTTCCAATCCCTGGGTTAAAACAATGCAAAATCACAAAAACAAGATTACAGAGCGAGATACACAGCTGACAGCGATCGTTAATGTTAACCGCATCAACTGTGACGACATGTACAGAATATGTTACTTTGCGAAAGGGCGTGAAGATAAATTCGACGCGAATTCTGACGTTTAGCAAAGACACAAACCGCATATTAATTTAATCCGCTTGCACTTGACAGCGGAACATCACATATGGCGGTGTGCGTTTTTGGCTATAACTTGAAAAGTTATGACTGTGTATTCAGAATCTAAAGTGTGAAATAAAGCTATTGAAATTACCTATCGAATGGTATCAAAGGATATTCTAATATGGACTTACTAAGATTTTTAATTTTTTTTTGAAAATTGGGTAATTTTAAATTCGAATTTCACATATGGCGGTGTGCGTTTTTGGCTATAACTTGAAAAGTTATGACTGTGTATTCAGAATCTAAAGTGTGAAATAAAGCTATTGAAATTACCTATCGAATGGTATCAAAGGATATTCTAATATGGACTTACTAAGATTTTTAATTTTTTTTTAAATAAAATTTTCTAGTTGAAAATTCGAATTTCACATATGACGGTGTGCGTTTTTGGCTATAACTTGAAAAGTTATGACTGTGTATTCAGAATCTAAAGTATGAAATAAAGCTATTGAAATTACCTATCGAATGGTATCAAAGGATATTCTAATATGGACTTACTAAGATTTTTATTTTTTTTTTAAATAAAATTAAAGCTTGGAATTGCCTGGTAATTTCCAACTTTTCTTAACTTTTTAGATTGATTTGCTAATTTAAAGTCCCTCCAATTGTTTGCGAATTTATTTAAAATTTGTTTTTTCGCTACCATCCGCTGAACGGCCCGTATTTGTTGGTTCTTCATGACATATTTTGGATGCTCAATGGTTTCTTTATTTGTCATTACTGTGACAGGACTTTCATTGCCTTTTTTTGATAAAATAAATTTATATTTGCGGCATACCATTGTGGAGTAAATGCATTTAGCATATAAAATCATCGTCATACTTTTGTTATTAACTGTGGTACTTGTGAAATTTATTTGGCATATGTTGTTAAACATTTTATATTTTTCCCGAATTATATCTTCAATCTTTTTGGCTGATGCCAAATTATGTGTACCAGGCTGATAAGTTTCTGAAACTTTTTTATCTTTAGTATCTCCAAGACAGGAGTCTAACAGTCCGACCATTTCGACTTCTTCCAAAACAAATATTGCATCAGGATATTTGAATACATTTTTTGATTGTGTTACTTTTTTTTTCCGTCGATGGAGAGCGCAGTTCAACGTATCTGTTTGGTTTTTCTTTTCTACCAATTTTGTGCCGAATATTTTCGAAATTTTCTACATTTATTGATTTAGAAGTTATTTCTATATCAAATGATTCTATTTTAGGTTCACGTATTTGTTGTTGCGTGACTTGTAATGTTAAATTGTTTTCGGTTTGATAGGAACTATTAAATAGTGTTTTGTTTTGATTACTAAAATCTATTTGAGATATTTCTGTTTTGAAAAAGTCGTCTGAAAGACGAGTTGAAGATAACGGCATACATTGCAATGAATGATTAATGTTTGCATATGAATGTTCAATATATATTTTTGATTCTTTAATTGTACAAATTGGAATGTCTTCCAGGTTAATTAAATTAACTGGTAATTGTTTTATTGCCTCATTTGGTTGAGTCGGAGTTTCAAAATTTTGTAACGTTTGAAAAATTTCTACGTAAGCTTCTCATCGCGTTGTGTACATTCTTCTTCAGTCAAACATCCGTTTTCCAAATCATTCAATATAATTTCCTCAATGTCGTTTAAATTTAATGAAAAATCATTTTGATTTACATCCTCAGAGTTTTGGATGGTAGTTAAAATACTACAAAAGCTAAACAAATTAGCCACTACTTTATAAAACTCCTCTTCTTCAAAATCGTTGCACCATTTTTTAAATTTTTCAATTTTTGATATATGTTCTGATGTTGAAAACTCCTATATATTGTGTATTTAAAAAAATACAGTCATTAGAATATGTTGCTATAAATTTATAAAATAAATTGATTTATAAAAAACAAATAAACTTATGCAAATACATTTGTTTACTTTAAGAACCGTAAAAAATTAAATTTTTATACACTTCGCACTTACCAAAGGGTATATTGAGTTTGTTCTTCCACTTGTAATTCCCAGAAGGGGCGTGGTAGGTATGACAAAGAATATATATAGCAGAATCGGATAAGAATTAATTATAAAAAAATAGTTACAATGCAGATAACCAGTTGAAATTCAGTATTTTACACTTTGGTAGTAGCATATTTTTTGGAGGCCCTGAAATGGCGGAGGGTATATGAGACGATTGCCTTGGATTTTAATCCAAATCATTAAAATATTGCATCAACAACATTTAAATATTTAACAATTGAATTGATCAAAAAATCTTAAAAATTTTAATATGTCAAATGCCATTTTGAAAATGTGGTTCGCACTCAGAATGAAATTTGAGGCGGTTTAAGTCATAGTGCTGAAGTCAATTTTATTTTATTACATTATTGCATCATTTCTGCACTAAAAATGTCTAAATTTGTGTCATTTTAGTATTTAAAAAAAATACAATTATGATTTGCGTATTGAAATCACCTTTCGATAGTTGTTTTCACTTTTCCGATAGATTGTTTAATTGCCGAGATATTTTGCCTTTACAAATTTTATTGAAATCGTTAAAAGACAGAGTGGTATAAGTCCCAACCCTTTTGATTAATTTAAATATGGAATGACTTCTAAAGTAAACAACGTAAAAAAATTCTTTAGATGTCAAAATGTTTCCAATAAATTGTAGGTATGCAAACATATTATTGGTTCATGGGTTAAAATTTGCCAAGTATAATTCATTTTTGCATAGAATAAATGCATATAAATTTATTGTTTTTAATATTTTAAAATATAAAAATTACACACCAAGTAAAAGGTCAATTCATTATGAACATTTTGACATCAAAAGATCTTGTGTAAGTTATTTACTTTTGAAGTTATTTTACTTTGAAAATATTCAAAATAGAAAGGACTTAAAGGCCTTTCAAGGAATTCAAGAAAACGTTGTTGAGGAACAGAAAGATATTGTTGATGCTTATGTTGTTGCTTCAGTTACTGCAAAATCAACGTTACACTTCGAATTCGGAAAAAATGGTTAAAGCCTTTTTGCGTTATGCCAAAATAAAAACATTTAAAATAATCAAAATAATTTTGATAACCTTTCACGGCAACAGCAGTGGCAATACTAACAATAATCACTGTCGATATTGAAACGGATGTTATCGGCGGATCCAGTGAACTGCATCAGCTTATTAACGAGAAAAGAAGTGTAAAAGTGAACTGCTGCTAAAGGTGAACAGCAATAATATATTAACAGCCATAAATATTTCTGGCACAAGTACAAATTGCTCGAGTTGCCAACTATAAACAGTGCGCAGCTGGAAGTCGTCTTTTGCAATCATTGTTTCCAAACGCATTTAATTCTTCTAACGCTCATCCTCTGCCATATCGCAACAACAGTAACAAATGTCCTAGCCAGTGCTGTTGTTGTCACAACCCCCAATGCCAAGTCCAAAACGAAGAACAACATTTTTATCATTAATCGCGTTGCTAACAATGTCTCTGCTACCACCGCCGATGCCGAAGATAACTACTCAATCAAGGATTGCGCACAGAAAGAGCAACATCGGGAAGCTGTTCCTTCGTTGCTGCTGCTGCGACATGTTCACATGTTTTTACAATGAACCTGTCGTGCGTTTTCATAGTGACATTTATGCTGTTGGGTTTCTTACGCTGCCCGGATAAAACGTTTTCAAACGTTCTTCACAAACAACAAATATTAATAGCCTTTTTTATATCTTACATTTTAAGATTTAGTGTTTCCTATTTAAACACTTTTCTTATCTACTTTATATACGTTTTATATATTATAATTATTACTTCTACTATACTAACTCTCAAATAAGTTAAGCGCTGTCAGTTAGTTTATTTGTAAGCATCTACGCTTAAATGTCAAAACTTTTTTTCATAGTGAGCTGCTTTTATACATAAAAAAAAATTAATTAATATCGTATTCTGTCGATTTGCAACAATTAGTAGAACCCAAAGATTAAAAATTTTAAATGTTATTGAAATGTTTCAAAAAAAGAAAATGCCTTAGTTTTAATAAAAACATTTTTTAACAATTGTGTATTTAATTTTATTCTTTTATTCGTTAGTTGTGATTTAAAGTGCCTTTGTTTGGTAAAACTTTAATTTAAACTTCTTAATTATTCGATAAATTATTTGCGAGACGTAAATCATTTTTTATTTAATATATTAAAAGAGATAAAATTGTTTATTCAATTTATTTACCTAAACATTCGACTTCTAATCTTCACTTTAACTTAATTTATATAATCACTTAATGAAAAAAAAAACATCTGAGTAATTATACGACAGATCAATTAAACATGAAAACTGCTGAACTCTTACAAAATAACTTGTTTAATAAACTTATCCATTAATGTTTCCCTAGTATTTGTGTATTTTCTTGAAATATTTACTTTATTTTATACCTACATTTTATTGAATTTTTAATTTACATAGCTATTGAACTATTGAAAGAACAACTTTAAAGTTTTAATCGATTATTTTATAGCAAATTTGTAACCAAAAAATTATTAACAAAAAAACACATAATTAATTACATGTGATTTTAAATAATTTTAATAAATATCGAATTACGAGCTGAAACTATGCGATCTTACTTACTAATCAAAATTTAATTAAAACTTACTTCAAAAAAAGCAGCTTAGAAAATAAATAAATTCAAAAATTATAAAAAGAACAAAATGGAAACGAAAGAAAAAGTGTTGAATTAATATCACATTTTATATATTGCCTTTTACCCAGTTAATTTGTTTTTTTGTGTTTTCATAAGCTCACCAAAATAATTGCACATTTAATCATGAACTTAAGCGAAAAGGGCGGCATAGTTAAGACTGTTTTACGAAAGGCCAGCAGTTATTTTCCGATTTAGATTTATCGAGAGTAGTGGCGGGCTTGCGATACTTACCATTCTATTTACATAAGTGCAGATACTTTTCCTGTTCTTTAAATTGTTCGCAAACTTATTTTTGTTGGAGCTTCCTCTTAAAAATAATTTGCATTCGTTGTAATTTTTAAATATTTTATCAAAATATTTGTTGCCTTTAAAATATTTTTTTATTTCGGCAATATCAAATCCCTGATCTGTTTTTAGATCTTTTATTGTAAAATAAATTACAATTTTATAAGCCATAACGGCAAATTTAGCTTCTTTTTAAACCTGGCAAAAATTTGATGTCAAATCTGACTAAAATAAAAAATCTTATTTGTTCATTCATCACGCCCAATTTAAAACGGTAAATCGAGTCTCGAAGTTCATTGTCGTTATAACGATTAGTTTCGAAGTTTGCAGAATTACAGAGTTGTTACTTATAAGCATACGTACACATTTTTTGTAGAATAGAAAAAAAGGATTTTTAACTCTAATTATTATAGAATATGATATACTTTATAACTATAAATTTGCCAATGTCGTAATGGAGCAAAATTCTTGATAATTATTTTTTAATATTTCTTTGTCGGAAATATATAATAAATACTTAAGCGTAGTTGATTTCAACGAATATTGTGTTAAATGAAAAAATTGCTACAACTAATTAACTATAGAGAGTATTTATTATTCGTTTATTTATTACCGATGTATTTTAATCAATGTAAAATCGCATACTTCAAATTTACACACTTCCTGCAGATTAATTTCTCAAGTCGGAAAACGCATATGTGAAATTCGAATTTTCAACTAGAAAATTTTATTTAAAAGAAAATTAAAAATCTTAGTAAGTCCATATTAGAATATCCTTTGATACCATTCGATAGGTAATTTCAATAGCTTTATTTCATACTTTAGATTCTGAATACACAGTCATAACTTTTCAAGTTATAGCCAAAAACGCACACCGTCATATGTGAAATTCGAATTTTCAACTAGAAAATTTTATTTAAAAAAAAATTAAAAATCTTAGTAAGTCCATATTAGAATATCCTTTGATACCATTCGATAGGTAATTTCAATAGCTTTATTTCATACTTTAGATTCTGAATACACAGTCATAACTTTTCAAGTTATAGCCAAAAACGCACACCGCCATATGTGAAATTCGAATTTAAAATTACCCAATTTTCAAAAAAAAATTAAAAATCTTAGTAATTCCATATTAGAATATCCTTTGATACCATTCGATAGGTAATTTCAATAGCTTTATTTCACACTTTAGATTCTGAATACACAGTCATAACTTTTCAAGTTATAGCAAAAAACGCACACCGCCATATGTGATGTTCCGCTGTCAAGTGCAAGCGGATTAAATTAATATGCGGTTTGTGTCTTTGCTAAACGTCAGAATTCGCGTCGAATTTATCTTCACGCCCTTACTTTGCGATGATCGGATGTCGTAATCTGTTTAAGTTATTTGAGTGGTGCTTGGTAAATTTAACTTGAGAAGTGTATGTTTGAATCTTTGGTAACTAATTTCAATACAATATATATGTATAAGCACTCGTATACAGTTTACAACTTGAGATTTTTTTCAAAACGTTTTTTATAAACTGTTTTTATTTTTACTACTGTGTGAATTGTGGAACTGCTTGGTAGTAAACTGTGGAACACTCCGGTGATGAACTGTGGAACTTTACGTAGATTTTGTACTTGGGATGGATTTGGAAAAGTGCAAGTGAGCATCGCAAAAATGCCACTCTGCATTTGTTGGTCATCTTCACACCGAAAAGAGAAAAGTTTTCAGCTCCGTTAAATGTGTTAAAAAAAGAAATTAACTGGAAATTAGCAAAACAAGAAAATATAATTTGAAATGTCTTCCTCATCAAAGTCCGGGGTAAGATGTGCTGTACAAATGGATTTTTATATAGTTAAAATAAAAAATCAAATAGGCTTCGATTTCCAGTGGCAATGCAGTCGCGGCCAGCGGAGCTCCTCCCAATGTGCAGGAATTCAATATTCGTGTTCCTAAGAATTTGCGAAAGAAACACCACGTGATGCGTTTCAATGCGACGCTTAACGTTGACTTTGCACAGTGGCGAAACGTGAAGCTGGAGCGCGAGAACAATATGAAAGAGTTTCGTGGCATGGAGGAGGATATGCCGAAATTCGGCGCTGGATCTGAGTACAATCGCGATCTGCGCGAGGAGGTGCGACGCAAAAAATTCGGTATTATCGCAAAAAAATATCGCCCCGAAGCGCAGCCTTGGATCCTAAAAGTAGGCGGCAAGAGTGGGAAAAAATTTAAGGGTATCCGTGAGGGTGGTGTCAGTGAAAATGCTGCCTTTTATGTGTTTACACATGCACCCGATGGCGCCATCGAGGCGTACCCTCTTAATGAATGGTACAACTTTCAACCAATTCAACGGTACAAATCATTATCGGCCGAGGAGGCGGAACACGAATTCGGTCGCCGCAAAAAAGTTATGAACTACTTTTCACTTATGTTGCGTAAACGTCTTAAGGGCGACGAAGAGGAGGAACAGGATCCAGAAGAGGTAAAAGTCAAGGGCGCCGGTGGTGCTGCGAAAAAGCCAAAAGAGCTTAAAATTAGCGAAATGGATGAGTGGATCGATTCGGATGAAGAATCCGATTCAGATGAAGAGGAGGAAGACAAAAAGAAAAAGAAGGAGGAAGACAGCGATGATGATGCAGGTGGAAAGGGCAAGAAGGGTAAGGGCAAGGGCGCCACAGCGGCGGAAAAAAAGAAAAAGAATCGCGATGTCGACAATGAGGCGTTTGAGGAGTCAGACGATGGAGATGAGGAGGGTCGCGAAATGGATTACGATACAGAGTCGAGCGAAGAGTTAGTATTATTTTTGTTGTTTTTTCGTTTGTGATTTCAATATAAAATTGTATATGATTATTTTTATTTATTATATATAATATGATTTCTTCTTTGCTAACAAAAATATTTTCAGTGAACCTGATCCTGAGTCAAAGCTCGACAAAGATATGAAGTCGGTAGCAGAGGAAGATGCTTTGCGCAAGTTGCTAACCTCCGACGAAGAGGAGGAAGAAGAAAAGAAGTCAGATGAGTCCGAAAAGGATGATGACGAGAAAAAGAAGAAGGAAAAAAATAAAGATGAAAATAGCAAAGACAAGAAGAAAACTAAGAAGCAATCTAAAGAAGATAAAAGCGAAAAAAAAGGTATTATTTTTGAATACAAAAAGTATATATTAAAATACTATTGAATTCAAATTTAGAATCTTCCAGCGACTTCAGCTCTGACAGTTCCGATTCAGAGGATGATAACAGCAGCAAGAAAAAATCAAAAGATATATCGAAAAACTTTGCAAATGCTGCAAACAGTTCACGTTCGGCCACGCCCACCACTGCCTTCACAAATGCCGATGGAAATAAGCGCAAAATGAACAGCATGCCAAGTGATCTCACTGGTTCGGAAAATAGCAACAGTCCCGTAACCACACCGGCAAAACGTACAAAATCAGAAATGACTACACCCTCGTTGCCTTCGACATTTGCTGGCGTCGTGAATGCAAATAGCAAAGAGTAAGTTTCAATCGTTTAAAATTCAAATATATTCTTACTGACAAGTTTTTTTCGTTACTTAGTGATTACGGCATTACCGAGGAGGCAGTGCGTCGCTATTTAATGCGTAAACCGATGACAGCCACTGAATTACTAACGAAATTCAAAAATAAAAAGACTGGCGTGTCGTCGGATCGTCTAGTTGAGACGATGACGGCAATTTTGAAGAAAATCAATCCGGTCAAGCAAACAATTCAAGGCAAAATGTACCTTAGCATTAAGGTTAATAAGTAAAGCGTTTGGAACGGTCGCGAATAAGCCCTTTATTAAGCCCAAAAAAAAAAAAATACAAAATATTATCTTTATGAAACGTCATCATAATACCGTTTTACGTTCAACTACTCTATTTTTTATAAGTACATAATGCAAAATGTATAATTTAAATAAATGTTAAATATTAAAGGTCAAATAAGCCCTTTATAAAAAAAATATAAATAAAAAAAATAAAAAATGTTTATCTCTATGAAATGTAATCATAATACTGTTTAATTAATATTCGATTATATCTACAATATTTTTTTAAATACATAACATACAATATATAAATTGAATAAATGTAAAGTTCAATGAAAGAGCGAATAGGCCCCTTTATAAAAATAGTGATTATTTTTGTGAAATGTAATCATAATACCGTTTAATTAATTGTCGATTCTATTTTTTTAATACATATACACATAATGTATACCTTCAATAAATGTAAAATTCATCCAAATAGCGAATAAGCCCCCTTTATAAAAAAATGTTTATCTTTATGAAACGTAATCATAAAATTGTTTAACATTCAATTCTATCTATTTTTATAAATATATGTGTAAATTGAATAAATGCTATATTCAATTCAAAAAACCTTTTCTTCAATTGGGCGCTAAAAAAAATACAATTACAGTTAACAATTCGATTGCTAACAGATATTTTTTGTTAGTAGGTGCATCAGTAAGTCTTAATAATTTGTATTTTAAGTTTAAATCGAATTATTTGACAATCTGTAGAATTTCAAATACAGGCAGTAGTATCGTTCTTTTATTGTAGTCCAAGTGGAAGTTGTATACGAAGTTTAGAGATTATTCTGTAGGTAAGCTTATAATTGACAACGGGCTGCATTAGTACGAATCCGGCAAAGATCCAACCAAATTCCAATACATTAATAAGAACAGCATGTAGCATTGATATGCTGTTTACTATCAGTAAACAACTACTGCATTTAAAACACTCGAAGAGGTCTGCATAGTGTGGTACCACAGTAGCTGCAATATTATAACTTTAATTAGGTTATAATAAATAATTGATTTAAGAAATACTAAAAAGTTTCAAATTTGATAAGGTCGAAGCTATTTTTCATTTTCTATAAAAGTCATTGAATATAACCACATGGAAGTATTTTACTTAAATAGTCAAAAATAATGACGGCGTACTGACACATTTATTAAAAATGTTTTTTTTCGAAAAGCAAAAGATAAACGAAATTTCAAAAACGACAGGCAAGTTTATTAAATTGTTTAATTACTCTTTAATACGTTTTGTTCTCAGCGTGTCGACATTTTTATAAGTGGCAGGTCCTACCACTATGTATCTCAAAATTTTACTAACAGGAATCTTGG